>JAASFZ010000390.1:0-18656 GCA_023334075.1 Globisporangium nunn | reverse complement strand
TCTCTCTCTCTCTCTCTCTCTCTCTCTCTCTCTCTCTCCGAGACGCAACTAATCTGTTGTTGTCGTTGACGACGACCAGGTGGATAAGTCCAGCGTCGTCGTTCAGTTCTCTGTTTTGCTATGCAGCAAGCGACGAGCGTAGTGGGGGTGCTTTCGACATAATTTGGCGACACGAGTCATCGAGAAATCGTTCGTCTCTCGACTGCCCATCGCGCACAAGAGCAGAGCGGATTTCGCCGGAGCACAACGTGCGAGCGAGTGCGCGCTCGTGTGCCACGATCGGCTCGAGCGAGCGGCCGAGGCGTTGGAGACATCGGCGCTTGTCTTCGGCTGCGCTTTCCAAGAGCGCTGTTTGTGCAAAACAAGCGTTAAAAAATCTGCACCATTTGTAGTTTGACTCGATGTTTGTATGGCGGTCGGAATGCGTTCGATTTTTTTCCTTACCAGAAATTGCAATTCTGTCCAAACGAGAGAAATGTGCGCTTGAAATTGAACCGCGAGGTGTGTTTTCGGTCCAGAACGCAGCATGATGCATAGAGCTTGCCTTTGGCTGTGTCTTGCCTCTCTCCTGCTGCTCTTGCTCACTTCTCTCTCTTGCTTGCTTTTGTGAGTGGTGATCTTGCTCACCGGCCAAGGCCGCGTTGCCCGCAGTTGAAGATTTACGTCCTCCGCCGCACTCGCACACACTCGCAGTCCGCCGATCTCCTCCGCCGCGATGTCGTTCGACCTCCAGAGCACCCACCAGCAGCAGCAGCCACATCACTGGACGCAGTCGCCGAGCGCAGCAGCAGCAGAGAGCGCTGGCGGCCGCACGAGCGAGAGCCGCGGACTCTGGACCCCGGAGGAGCACGACCTGTTCATCCACGGCATCCGGCTGTACCCGTCCGGGCCGTGGAAGGACATCGCGATGCACGTCGGCTCGCGCACGGCGCGCCAGACCATGACCCATGCGCAAAAGTACCGCCAGAAGATCGCGCGGCGGCTGCGTAACGTGCGCATGAGCGGCAAGTACAACCTTCCGCACAGCCTCGACCGCTCCTCGCGCTTCAACGCGCTGCTCTCGAATGACGAGCAGTTCAACGACTCGATCCTCGCCACGGCACTCGCGATCGCGGCCGAGAAGGAGCTCGACATGCTCGGCGACCTCGATGGCAACAACTCGCCCGTCGGCGATTTCCCGCCCGAGGCGTATCCGGGCATGTTGCCCACAGCGATCGACTACGCGCACGGCGAGAACGCGACGTACTTCCTCGAGGGCGAAGGCGCGTCGATGGACACGGACGACCTCGAGTTCGAGAAGTGCATGGACTTCCTCATCGCGACGTTCCACCGCAGCGATTCCTAAAGAATGGAGTGATGGCAAGCGCCACCGACAGCAACAACGCCAGAGCATGCAGCAGCAGCAGCAGCAGCAGCAACGCGACGGCGCGTATTTATTTTGATGAGATGATCTCATGCTCCGCGACGACGACCACGACCAGCAAGATGCACGGCAGCAGCGTCGACGGCGGCCACGACAGAAGAATGAGGAAATGAATGATTAAGTGGGCGAGGAGCCCGTGTTCGGGCGCGCGCGGCGCCACCTCCTCCTGCAAGTTTGTAGTGCGTGTGGCAGCGTCAATGAAGCCTGTTTTTGTGTCCATGCTCGAGGGTGTGGTGCGCACGCTGCCATGTCCGCAAGGTCTTGGTGCTGCCAGCGCCACCACCGCCGCGACCGCCGCCTTCGCCATGCGCGCGAGAGCTTCTCCGTGAGCGCCAAGCGCGAGGCAAGCGAGCGAGCGCGGTCATCCGATGCTCGTCGTCATACACTCAAATGGATTGCACATTACGTTCAGCAAATAGGTTCAGTTAATCAGCTGCGAGTTCCACTCTCTGAATAGTCCGCCTTACTATTTTACTGGCCTGTCTGTCTGTCACTCTTCGGAACAGCTGTCCCGCTTTAGATTTCTCACTTTAGAAAGTGTGCTCACGTAACATACTGTAGAGCGTCTCGCACCTATTTCGTAATTTTTCATTACAGTCGTACTTTATCGAGGCGATGGCTTTCGAAGCGAAGGTAGGTTTTAGCTCGAGAAAGCGCTATTTAGCACAGGTGAGGTAGTTTTTAGCTCGAGACGTCTACAGCACACGAGACTACTATTTAGCTTTTCTGCAAGCTTTAGCACAGCACACACAGAGCTATAGGTATTCTTCCCTAATTGCCACAAAGTGTACAAAGAGATATATAACCCTGGCGACTCAACTCGAAAGAAAAACACCGGCGAATCCGATTATAGTTCCAACATCACCGTGATTGACGTGGAATGTGTATGCCTCATTTCATCCAATCAGAGCAGCTAACGCAAAGTGGTCTAATCACCAGCACCCACGCACCCATGTGCTGATCACTTTTGTCGAATAGGAAGAAAGTATATCTTGTCTTACGAGATCCGAAGTTCCAACATTGTTTCTGCTTCAAAATGTCGAAAGCAGTGACATAAAGGTAAAATTGTAACCGGGCTCGCCCGGCTTGCGTATTACAGTGCGAGAAGCGTGCGGGTGGACCTCCAGAGTCTCCAGTCTACGCAGATATACGAGCGAGGAGGACGTTTGGACACTTGTGCTTCAAAAACCAAGAGAGATATTGTGAGTCTAGTGCAGCTCCTTCAGTTAGTGCGAGCCTCTAGACTTTTGCATGCGATAATAGGGCTAAGATGCCTATATTATGAATGGTTCTAAGAGACCCAACCATCTTATTGGTTGTTTATTGTACTATTGTAGCCAATAGCAGGAGGGGCTAGCCTATTCGCAATCATGCGGAAGTGGAATTCTGCAACGCTGCATTAGGTTTAAGAACGAGCAAATGTCATCCCTCTACACTCGCTCAGTCGCACCCGCTTTCCACCATGATCTCCACGCCGGGGATCCACAACCGCGTCTCCTCATACTCGCAACAAATGCAAAGGTACCGAGGATACACATCGACCACCACGCCATCAGGCTCCTGCGGCAAACACTGAACCAAGTCAGCGTAAGTATGGAGCACCAAGCCGATACCCTCAAAGTGATCTTCGCCTTGCTAGCGGAGCTTTGTGCGCGGAAAAAGCTGAAGCAGATCGCTGCAAAGCACATTGCCGAGTGGCTCGTACCTGATGATCTGGCCACGTCGAACGAAGCTGCCTTTCACCATCAATAACGACCCCGAAGGTGACGAGCTCCATGGTGTGCACAAGGCGCTCGATACCTACTCGAACCACAAGGAGCGGGTGCACTATTATCTCGTCGATCGGGAACCCTCGTGGTAGCTGCGCCAAAATCTGTCCGAGACAATGATTGCGAGGTTCAACCAGCAACACCGCGCTCTCAATCGCAAGACATACATTGAGGACAAAGCTGTTGAGGACAGCAGCATCGACCCACAGTAACACAAACAACGAGAGCGTGCGATAGCGACAACATCCATTTCCCAGTCTTACACACGTGTACACTTAGTGAGCACGAAGGACCAAACAACTCGTTGACCTCGAGCAGCTTGGCGCCGCTTGAACACGAATTTGACGATGCCAGACGCAGACGATGCCACACTCTCCTATCTCACACATGCACCCGCAATATCATATACACATGGCAATACCACGCAAAGCTCGCAAAGGGGATCGAGCCCTCACGCTGAGTGACAATCCCACGCCGCGTCCATCGCGCACGAGCAGATTGAGAGAGGCACGCAAGCCATGCACGCGTACCTTGTCGAAGTTCTTGAGACTCTGGATGAAGAATGACAGTAGGCGGAGCCTTACCCATTGATCCATCCATCGTCTGCCTCCAGACCTCAGTGGCACACAACATTCGCTACCTCCTCAACTTTTGTGGTTGAGCAAACTCTCGTCCGGGCCGCGAAGAGTTTGTGAATTAATACATCGGGTCAAGGGAAGTGGGGACACTAGTCTGGTGCCAGCGCAAGTGGCTCAAGTCTTGCTTTGGCGAAACTCGCCAACTCATTGATTGCGTTGCCGAATCGGCATCATCTCTTGCGACGGCGCGGGCTGGGCCACATGTCCTCTCAATAATACCTGTTGATGTGTAGCTGAATGATCGTCTTCCCCTACTTTTCCAGAATCCAGTTTTAGCCCTCAAGTTCGTGTTCAAGATCACGATGACACCAAGGTAGCGTGTGCATACGCTCGCAGATCTTCTCACCAAACCAAACCCATAACTCATCAGTTTTTGGCGGGAGTTCGACACCGACAAGCATCATCTGCTGCTGCCTGTGTAGCACGACCTCCAACTGCGTCTCACATACCGGCTTCCCCAGTCGGCAGACGCTATCCTCCTTCCAGCACCAGTGACCTGCCAATATGGCCTGACCGTTCCAGGAGTGCGACGTTGTCAAGACCAAGAGACACTTTGTCATCAAGTGCATGCATGTAGAGAAGCTGTAGAGACTCGTTGGCCGGAACTGGACTCCGGTCTTTGGCAGAGCATCAGTCTGGAAGCACGTCGTGAGTTCCCAGACAGTGCATGCTTTTTATACTCAAACCTTGGTCAGGGCATTGGTCGGACTGTCTGGTGCATTCTTTGCGCGGTCATGCTCCACCTACTTTCGACGCACCGCAACGCGGCCGTGTTCGACAAGCACACGCCACGAGACTTATCCCAGTATGTGCTTCAAATGCATTCCATCCGCGCAGTGTACCTCCGTCACCTTCACCCCATTGACTCACCCGACACATCCAAGCTCGACAGCGTCATCAACACACTCGGACCCAGCGGGAGCGGCAGAGCCATTTCCGACCACTTCCCTCGCCTCCGAGCGCGCAGTGATGAGCGTCAAGCCTTCAGAAATCGCTTCTAATAATAGCGTGATCATAATTTTACTTTTTTTCTGCACCCAAAAATTCTCAAAATCGAACTTACGTGGAGATAGAGCGAGTGTCGCACTTAGCGAAAGCTAATCTTCAGTGCTGAAAGCACACGTCACAAGCACCTTCTCCGCTCCGCTCGCTTCCTAGCATGGGCCGAGGCAGCAAGTTCGGCAGCTACGTCGCGCTCTGCGCGCTGTTCGCGCTCGCGTACGTGTACTGGACTCCCGTGAGCGAGACGCTGCAACTCACGTACGCGCACCGGTCGCTGAGCGGTGTGGAGGCGGGCGCGGCGGCGCTCAAGGACGTCACGCTGTTTAAGAATGGGTACTCGACCGGCGGCGTGCAGCTGCAGGTGAGCGCCGACCTGCTGCAGGGCAAGGGCGCGCGCGAGCTCGCCGAGTACTTCTCGCAGTTCGTGGACGTCGAGAGCGTGCAGCAGGAGGGGGAGGAGGCGCAGTCGGTGGTCGCCGACCGGCTCTTCAACGGCAACGGGCGGCTTATCACGTCGTACCAGGACATCCAGCAGGGCGACCGGCTGTACGTCGTGGCGCCTGGGCTGCTGTTCGTGTTCCCGTTCGTGAAGCTCGGGCATCGCGTGGTGTTGAGCTCCACCGAGAGCCCGACGCGCGCACCAGTGGTGCTCGAGTCGCTCACCGAGTCGCCGCGCACGTTCCACCTGCACAACTTCTTCTCGGTTGACGAGGCCGATCGGCTCATCGCGCGCATCACGGAGATTGACGACGAGCACAACCGTCTGCAGCAGTCGCACGTGGGCCACCAGAATGGCAAGAAGCTCGTGAGCAAGCACCGCACGAGCGAGAACGCGTTCGACCAGGTCTCGGAGACCGCCGTGGCGATCCGCAAGCGCGTCTTCGACGTGCTTGGACTCGGCGCCTACGACGAGGACATGTGTGATGGGCTCCAGCTGCTGCGCTACAAGCAGAAGCAGGCGTACATCGCGCACACCGACTACTTCGACACGCACACGACGACGGACTGGAACTGGGACCCGTCGCGCGGCGGCTCGAACCGCTTCGCAACCGTCTTCCTCTACCTGTCGAACGTCACGCGCGGCGGGCAGACGGTGTTCCCGCTGGCGACGATGCCCGAGGGGCTCCCGAGCGAGTACGACCACCCACCGACGGCCAAGGAGAACAAGGAGCTCGGCATGGCGCTCTTCGAGCAGGGTTCGTGGGAGATTGACATGGTCGAGAAGTGCGCCACGAAGCTCGCGTCGTATCCGCGCAAGGGCCACGCGATCCTCTTCTACAGCCAGAAGCCCAACGGCGAGCTGGACCCCATGTCGCTGCACGGTGGGTGTCCCGTGCTTGACGGCACCAAGTGGGGCGCGAACCTCTGGGTCTGGAACAAGCGCCGCTTCGGGCTCGATGAGGCCAATGGCGCGGCCAAGGAGTTCACGGTGACCTTCCAGAACCCGACCGAGCACCCAGTGGAGCTCTACTGGTCCAGCACGCTCATGGCGACCATCGCGCCGCACGGCAAGGCGCTGTACACGACCTTCGAGGGCCACAAGTGGACCCTCAAGCGCGACGGTCGCGTGCTGCTCGAGTTCACAGGCTCATCTGACGACGGCAAGAGCCAGCTGGTAGCCGTCCCTCTCGACGACGGCGCGAAGGACGAGCTGTGAGCTTAGAGTTGGTTGGACGAGCTGCGGACGCAGCAGTAGCGGACAGCAACGCTCGTGACGCCGCTCGTAATCAACTGAAGAAAGAGCGCGACGCGTTCTCATGTATCTCGTTGTAGTCGTTGGTTTCTATTGCGCGACAGGGCTAACCTTCCGCTTCTTGTTGGCCGCGAAGACCTTTTCAAGCAGCTGATCGCCGTCGGCGCCAAGGGAGCTCTGCTGCTTGCTGCTCGTCGGCGCCTTCTGCACGAACGAGCGGCGGATTTGCTGGTGCTGCTCGTCGCGCGTGGCCTTGGCGCCGCTGTTGCCGCCGTGCTTGCGCTCCTCCATCTTCTCCAACTTCTTGGACTGCTCCACCTTGTCGAGGTACGCGTCATTCTCCTTCTTGGCCTGCGCGATCTCCAGGCGCAGCTTCTGGTCGCGGATGCGGTTCTCGTACGCTACACGAGTCATCGATCAGTCAACCAGCGCATCGTACCAGCAGATACGATCCATGCATATACGCACGCACGCACCGATCTTCTCGGTGAGGTGGTCCCACTTGAAGCCCTTGAGGTACTTGAGGTTCCAGATGTCGTCGTGGTAGTAGTCGCGCTTGCGGCCGCCGATCTGCCGAGTGTTGAGCGCCGCGGCCACCTGCTTGGCCACCTTCTTGTCGGCGAACTCGATCCAGCCCTCCGTGTAGCTCAGCTTGCGGTTGCCACCGGCCGCCACGCGCTTCTTGTGGTGCGTCTTGTCCTCCGGTACGAGGTAGATGCGCAAGATGTCACCGTACTGGCCCAGCAGGTGCTTCACCTTCTCGGGCTTCATGAACGGCGGCACGCGGCTCAGGTACAGCTGTGCACATCCGTTGCAGCAAGTGGGTGAGACGAGAATTGGTGCCAACCAGCGATTAGTGACCAGTAAAGCGCTTCGTACGACTCCGCGCTTGTCGGCGCGTCGCTTGAACGCCTCGAGCTTCTCGCGGGAGAGCGCGGCTTTGGGGCCTTTGCTGTGCTTCGCGGGCGCCTGCGCGTCGCCGGCGGGGGTCGCAGGTGGCGGCATCGACGACATCGTCACGTTCTGATAGTGAGTGAGTGGTGACTGCCTGCGAGAGGCTTCGATTGGACTCGTTCTGTTGCTTTCCGTATACTCGCGTCCAGGAGCAGGCTTTCAGCAGATCAGTTCGTCGGCGTGGACCACTCCATCCGCCTGCCATTCGCCGCGCAATAAAAAACACGTGTCATTCGTGCACAGGAAGGCAAGCAGGCGACGCGCCGACACCGCTCTCCCTCCCTCCCTCCCTCCGCCCTCCCGCCGCCCTCCCGCCTCCGCTCGCCCGCCCATGCTGCTGCTCCGCGCGCTGCTGCTGGCGCTCGCGGCCGCCGCGCTCCTCGCGCCCCTCGCAAGCGCCGACCCGATGCCCACACTGTCGTTTAGGGAGCCGTTCGATCGCGTGAGCGCCGATGGCAAGCGGCAGCTGAGCGAGCACTTCGAAGTCGGCGGCGCGGCCGAGGTGAAGCGCAGCTTCGTGCGGCTCACGCCCGACCGCCAGAGCAAGCGCGGCAGCATCTGGAGCCGCCACGTCATCGACCGCGCGCAGTTCGTGGCGGTCGTGACGTTCCGCATCCACGGGCAGGGCAAAAAGTGGTTCGGCGACGGCATCGGGCTGTGGCTGACGCATGAGAGCCGACTCGCACCGGGCGACAACCACGGCTTCACGGACCAGTTCTACGGTGTCGGCATCGTGCTTGACACGTTCAAGAACGTCGAGCACCGCGGCGGCCACAAGGACGTGACGCTCCAAGTGAACGACGGCACGAAGACGCTCGACGTACTCAACGACGAAGCCAAGCTCGGGTGCGACGCCGCCTTCCGCTACCACTCGAAGAGCGCAGCGTTCGACCCGGTCTACAGCTCATCCCGTCTGCGCATCAAGGTGGACGGCAACGAGATCCGCCTCGAGATCGACGCGCAGAACGAGGGCACGTGGACCGAGTGCTACGCCGGCACGTTGCCGTTCTCGCACGACTGGCTGCGCCGTGCGACGTTCGGCATCACGGCGTCCACTGGCGCGCTCGCGGACAACCACGACATCCTCTCGGTGCGCACGTTCGACGACCTGAACGACTACGGCATGGCGCAGGTGGACGCCGACGTGTGGACGCACAACTATTCGAAGCAGTTCGACGAGCTCGTGAACAACCCGGTGTGCGACCAGAGCTGCAAGATCTCGATCCTGCAAAAGTTCATGAAGAACTTCCACGTCGAGACGGAGCACTGGTTCGAGGAGCTCAAGGAGCAGACGGACAACACGGTCGCCAAACTCAAGGACCGGGAGGCGGAGAACCAGCGCCGGATCCAGGCGCTCACGGACCGCATGCACGAGATGCTCGAGAGCAAGATCGGCCAGAAGATGGCCGACGTGCGCTCGCAGGTGCACGCCACGATCTCGTCCAAGGTCGAAAGCGAGCTGCTCGTGAAACAGGCGAGCTGGCGCCTGCCCTTCTTCTTCCTCGTCGTGGCGCTCGGTGGCGCCCTCGCGTTCGCCTACCAGAAGTACCAGAAGCTCGTCAAGAGCCACCTCTACTGAGCTGACCTGAGCTGCGTTCACCTGCGCTTGGGTGGCGAAAGCGAAGGCGCAAGCGGCAGAGTGAGACGCGTGTGCGTCGTGTGGCGGTGAATAGATCAAGCGAACGCGTTAACCCCCCAACATGTGTGTGCGTGTGGTGAGCTTAGGAGCTCACGAGTGACGTCGCTCACTTCTTCTTCTTCTTGCCACCGCCCTTCTTCTTCTTCTTCTTCTTCTTTTCGAGCTCGGCGCGCGCGGCGAACTCAGCGGCTTTGCGCGCCGCAAGCTGCCGTAGCCGGTCCTCCTCCATCTTGGCGAGCCGCTGGCGCTCCAGCTCCTGCTGCTCGCGCTCGCGCTGCCGCTCGAGCTTGCGCTCTTCGATCCATTGCTCCTGCACATCACACCGTTCGTCAGCGACGAGCAGCACAGTGCAAGACACCACGTACGACGCACGCACACGCAGCGTACGTATTCCTCCTGCTTGCGCGCCTGCTCCTGCCGCTCCTGCTCCTTGCCGGCGGCCGCGAGCTGCGCGCGGCGGAGCGTGATCTTCTTCTCCTCGCTTGCCTCGAACGCGGCACGGTTCCGGCTTAGACGCTGATCAATCTTGACGCCGTCGATGGTCGCGATACGGTTGTTACCAATGTCAAGACACACGAGCGTCGCGTTGCGCTCGAGCCCGAGCGCGATCTGCTTACCGCCCTCCGTGCCTAGGCGCGTGCGCCAGAGGTTGAGCGTGAGCAGTGTCGAGTTGCTCCCCAGCATGCTGCCGAGCGCTGCGATGCCCGAAAAGTCCTTCTCGTCGTCCGTGAGCGGGTTGCTCTCGAGGCTCAAAAAGCGCAGGCTCTCGTTCACAGTCAGCGCGTCTGCGAGGTCCTTCGCGGTCGAAGGGCCTAAGCCATTGCTCTCGAGCTCGAGGCGGCCGAGGCTCGTGTTCCGGCGCAGCATTTGCGCGAGGCATTTGCCGGCCATGTCGTCGAGTCCGTTGCGGCTGAGATTAAGCGAGCGCAACGAATGGTTGAACGCCAGATTCTTGCAGAGTGCGCGCGTGCCGACCGAGCTGAGCCGCAGGTTGGCGTGGCACTGCCGCGGCGTCTCGTTGTGCTTGAGGAGGTCGAGCCAGACCTCGAGCTGTGGGCTCTTCGCCACCTCCTCGACCTCCTCGCGGAGCTCGCGCTCGCGCTCCATGCGGCGACGGTGCACCGTTTCGCGCAGATAGCTCTTGGCGGCGAGCTGCACGCGCTGTTGCATGCGCAACTCTTTCTCCGCCACGTGCTCGCGGTTGAACTCTTCTTGGAGCCGTGCAGCGTCGTCGTTGTAGAATCCCTTGGGTTGAATGCCGCGATCGATCATCTAAAGGTGCGCACCACATACAGACACACACACACACACGTATATGCAGCTTGTTCGTCTTTATCGCTCGTATTGTACGCCTTCTCCTCGTCGGCTTCATACAGATGAGCGAGCGCACCTCGCGCCGGATTTCATTCTGCGCAAGCGCAAAGGCATCCGGCGGCGCGCTGTTGTCGGGCATGACGCGCGCCATAATGGCGTCCCGGTCATCTGCAGGCAGCCGCGCGATGTCCACGTCTGCGTCGTCATCGAACACTGGCTCCTTGCCACCGAGCACCACCGAGGCGACGTCCAGCATCTCTCACGTGTGAGTGCCAAGAGTCTCTCTTCTAGTGAGCCCGCAACTCTTCAAATGAAACGTTTACCTCGATAGAGCGACAATGTACCCCGATAGAGAGACGCTTCATTTGTTTCTATTATGAAAAATGCTTGATCCCTCACGTTGACAAAACCAAGAGGATGAGGTGGAGGTGGTCAGCTACTAGTCCACGTTATGGACGTTCTGCTGTAGCGTCTTGGCGCGCTTCGTCATCAGGTACTCGGTCGACTCTTCCTTCGACTCCTCTTTGTCACCACCGACGCCCTCAGTACTGTCCACCGCCCCTTCAATCTGCGTCTCCTCATTACCGCTAGTCGCAAGAAGCTCAGCAGCTGCCGCCGGGTCCTCGCCGCCCTGACCGAACTCGTTCGTGCGCGTGACGTCCACCGGGTAGATCCAGCGCTGGTAAAGGTAGATGAAGAAGATGATGTCGTCGCGGAAGCAGCTCAGGCGGTGCATCCACGGCATCTTGATCACGAACGCAAACAGGTCGTCGATGAACGTGTTGAGCGACTTGTACACCATCGCGCGCCACGGCAGGTGCGCCACCGACTTGAGCTTGTAGTTGATGTAGAGCTGCGGCGTCATCATGATGAACCCGAACGCGTACACGAAGCTCGTGAGGCTCGACACGACCCACGAGTACCAGCCCTTGTGCACCCCATACGCGAGCGTGTAGCACGACTGTCCGACGATCAGCGGGTAGAGCACGTACGACAGGTGCGCGACGGCGACGCGGTCGTGCTCAGCCGTCGGCGAGTCGGTGTACGAGTCCTCGCCCGTGATCACGAGCTTGTTGTTCTCATCGCGCGTGATCTTGATCGCCTTCTTGATCTTCCAGCACTCAATGACGAGCGAGATGCCGGAGCTCATGAGGATCATCCACGACGTGTCGTTGTCCATGAGGTAGAGGAAGATCACGAGCTGGAAGAACGTGTTGAGCACGATCGTGCGCAGCGAGAGACCCTCGAGTGACTTCTGGTTCCGCCAGAAGCTCACGTCGTTCTTGAAGGCCAAAAAGTCGAAGAGCGAGTGCAACAGCGACACGAAGACCGTGATGGCGAGCAGGTACGGGTTCGTCTCGATAAACATGGCTTTCATCTTGTCCGTGTCCTTCTTCGTGGACGCGCCGGTCTTCTGCTGGTTCGCAAAGTTCTGCTCCATCTGCGTGTACAGCGCAAACTTGTAGAGGTGCAGCGGGTAGAACGAGAGCTCAAGCGGCAGCGCCGTCACCGAGTTGTTCACCGGGAGCAGGTGCTCCTCGAGCACCCAAAAGTCGTTCAGGTAGAGCACCGGGAGGTACAGCTGCGCGTCGTGGTCCACCTCCATGCCCGTCGCGAGGAACGGCGGTGGCTTGAGCCGCGCCGAGTACACCGTTGTGTCGTGCACGACGTTGACCGTGAGTGCAGGTTTCCAGAATGGCACGAACGAGTCCGGGTCGACGCCCGCCGGCAGCTCCGGTTGCGTCGTGTCGGTGACATCAGCGTCAGCGTCAGCGTCAGCACCCGCGCCAGTGTCCTTGAGCGCCTCGAGCAGGTTGCGCTTCTTGGTGATCTGGTCACGCGGGCGGAACGTTGTGAGCTCGATCGAGCGGTAGATGCTGCCCATGCGGTCGTACGCCGAGTCGTCCGGGTTGGGTGAGAAGCCCTCCTTCGTCAAGAACACGTGCGCGTAGAGCGAGCCGTTGGCGAGCAGGTGCGCGTCCACCGACACATTCACGTGCTGCTTCCAGATGCCGTCGTCAGTTGCCGGGTTGCCGTGCGCGTTGTAGCGCACATCCTGGAGCCACCAGCGCAGCTGCTCCTGCTCGCGCGCCGCGTCGAAGCGGAAGTGCGCGTCGGGCGACACGAACACGCGGAGGCTGACGATATCGCCCGGCTGGAACGCATTCCGAAAGTTCTTGGTCGACTGCTGCTGCTGCAGGTGCAGCGCGTCGGGGTCGACAGCGTCGCTGACGGCGGCGGGTGGCGCGCGCGGGGCGGGAGCACCGATAGGGTCGGCGGTCGGTGGGTTCAGCGCCGTTTTGAGGCGCGTGAGTGGCCCATCGCCGCCCGTGACCAGCTGGATGAGGTACCAGAAGAGCAGCAGACGCACGTAGGGGAAGAGGCGGTCGAAGAGCGTCTGCGGCGGCGCGGGCTCCGCGGGTGGCGGTGGCGGTGCGGGTGGCGCCATTGCTAGTCTGCGTGTGGGGTACCACGTGTTCTTTGTATAGTTGTTCCCCCAAGTCTGTTACTTTGTAATGGTACTTACCTTTCGTGACAATGGGTGAAGTACCATTACGAGAACCCGGACTTGGCGGGAAGAAGTCGGTTACTTTGTAATGGTACTTCATGGCGACGTCACACAAAACCGAGATCGCTGTTCATGTACTACCACCGCACTCGCACTCGCACTCGCACTCGCCTGCCCTGCTTGTCTGATCTTCTACGGCTGTCTACCCTTCCGACGAACGGCGGCTTCGAGCAGTCTTCCTTTTACAGCAGGTGCGACTTCATGAGCGCCACGTACTTGCGGTACACGAGGAACCCGCCGACGCTGAGAACGAGCAGCAGCAGCAGGAACGGCGTCTTCCAGCCGCCGCCGCCCACCGCGTCCGAGTTCTCGGTCAGCTGCTGCGTGATCTTGTGCTCCACCGCCGCGCCGATGTTGCGGTGCGTCTCCGCGAGGTTCGAGTCGACGCTGTCGATCAGCTTCGCCTCGATCTCGGCCACGCGCCGCTCGTTCTCGCGCTCCTGGCCCTTGAGCTTGGCCACTGTGTTCTCCGTCTTCTCCTTGAGATCCGAGAACCGGTGCTCCGCCTCCACGCGGAAGTTCGTGAGCTCCTTCTGCAGCACGGCGATGAGACAGTCAGAGCCGCAGTTGGGCGAGTCCATCCACTTCTTGTAGTCCTTCGACACCGTGTGCATGATCGTCTCCGAGTCCACCTGCCCCATGCCGGCGTCCGCGAACTCCGAGAACGCCTCGAAGCGGATCACGTCGTGGTTGTCCGCGAGCGCACCCGTGGCGCCCGTGATGCCGATCGTCGACCCGCTCAGCCAGTCGGCGCTGAACGGCAGCGTCGTTTCGTAGCAGGCCACCCAGCGGCCGCTCGACGTCGCGTCGACCTCGACCGCGAGCCGCTGGCGCTCGATGCGCACCTTGAGCCGCGACATACTGTGCACCGGGTCGAACGTCGCCGCCTGCTCGTGGTAGCGCACGGCGGCGTCGCAGCCCTGGCGCACCTCGTCGTTGAGCTGCTCGAGCGACTTTGCGCCGTCGTTCACCTGGATGCTCACGTCCTTGTGGCCGCCCTTGTGCTCCGGGTTCACGAACGTGTCGACGACGACACCGACGCCTGTGAAGCGGTCAGTGAAGCCGTGGTTGTCGCCCGCCTGGAAGCTCGCGTGGTTGGTGAACCAGAGACCGATGCCGTCGCCGAACCAGCGGCGGCCGAGCCCCGAGATGCGGAACGTGAGCACGACAGAGAGCGTGTCGCGACCCACGCGCTCTTTCTGCCAGAGGTAGCCGCGCTTGCTCTGGCGGTCGGTCGTGAGGCGCACGAAGTGCTTCTTGGCCTCGGCGCTCCCGCCGTACGTCCACGAGTCGTTCACGATGCGCTGCCCGTCAGAATCCACGCGGCTGAACGGCGGCTTGAAGGACATGGCGTGCAGGCGCTCGGCGGCCGTGGGCGGCAGAGGCGCGAGCGCCGCGACCAGCGCGACCAGCGCCAGCAGCAGCAATGGCGAGGAGGAGGAGGCGGCCATCGTTGCGGGCGCCGAAGAGACGGGTGCGACGTGCGTGCTGCGCTAATTGCCTGCCAGGTGTGTTGGGGATTGATTGACGTGGCTGCGTCTGAGGGCTCAAGGACGCACCTCTATGTCTGTCGGGGGTTCCAGGCGTGAATAAAGCGAGGGAGCGCTGAATATCGTGAGTTTTCTCACTAGCGGAGTCTTGTGGCTGGCCATACATTCGCCAAGTCCGAAAATAGCAGTGGCTTGGTTCCATGGGAGACCGAAACTAAGACCGAAATTGCGAACTAGGATTATTCTCGCGAGGTTTTAAGTTCTCTCTTTTTCCAGGCCACCAGCAGCAGCAGAGAGAGAGAGAGAGAAGGAGGGCGGTCCGTCGACGTCTTGGTCCCCCCTTCCCCCTGCCCGCCCTCCCGCCCGCTTCCTACCTTGCGATGGAGTACGAGGTGCTCTGGGGCGACGGCCCGCTCGGCCTCACGCTGCGGCCGGACCTGGGCGAGGACATGCCGCCGGTCGTCGGCCGCATCACGCGCCTCGACTCGGCGGCCGCGCTCGCGCAGGTGGCCGTGGGCCACATGCTCGTGAGCATCAACGGCGTCGAGACGGCGCACCAGGGCTACGACCGCGTCGTCGGCATGCTGCAAAAAATCGCGCGCCCAGCCACGCTGCGCTTCCGCGTGCCGCGCGCCATGGCGGGGGCGGCGCCGCCGCTGCCCACGGCGCCGAGCTTCCGCCCCGGCCGCGAGCGCAGCAGCCGCGAACGTCACCCGAGCGCGCACCACTCGCACCACCACCGCTCGGCCGACCGTGACTCGGCTGTCTCGTCGGTGTCTGACCCGGGCGTGCGCTCGTCCGCGCGCGAGCAGTACACGGTCGTGTGGACCGAGGGCCCGCTCGGCATGATCCTGCAGCCCGACAAAGACGACTGTCACGTGCCGTGCATCCGCAAGATCACGGGCAAGGGTGTGGGCACAGGTATGGAGCGCGCCGCGGTTGGCGACATCCTCGTCGCCGTCAACGGCCAGGAGACCAAGACGCTCGGCTTCCGTAGCACCATTTCGCTGCTCAAGACCATCCGCAAGCCCGCAGTGCTCAAGTTCAAGCGCATGCGCCGCACGCTCGCGCGCACGCCCTCATACCGAGACCCGCCCACTGTTTCCGCCGCCGCGCCTGTGCCGATGACGCCGCCGCCACCCGCGCCGTTCGCGAACGACGTCAGCGTGTACGACATCGTCTGGCGGGAGGGCGACCTGGGCCTCAAGCTCAAGCCCGGGCGCCACGACGTGCCGGTGCTGAGCAAGCTCACGGGCAAGGGTAACGCCAGTGGGCTCCAGTTCGCCAGCATCGGTGACGAGCTCGTGTCTGTGAACGGCAGTCCCGTCGAGGGCGAGGCGTACCAGGACACGCTCCGCATGCTCAAACACTCGCCCAAGCCGGCGGTGCTGCGCTTCCGCCGCGTCGCCGCGCGCTCGTCCGTCGCGTCCGAGCCGAGCGGGGGCTACTCGCGACAGATGACCGGTCGACGCGTGCACGAGCCGATGTACGCGGAGGCGGCAGCGGCACCGATGCGGCGAGAGCCCGAGGTGCGTAAGAAGAAGAGGAAGATCCCGCTCGAGGTGGCGAAGGAGGTCGTGGCGGCGTCGCTTGGTGTCGACGGCGGCGTCGCTCTCTTCGCCGGCATGCCGATCCACATGATCGAGGAAGGCACGCCGCAGGCGCACCTGCTCCGCAAGGAGGCAAAGGTGTGCATCATGGGCGGCGGGGGTGGCCAGCGCGCGCCCTCGGCGGACCGACTCGCGGCTGCGCTACCGCCGCCGCCGTCATCGACTTCGAACGCGGCCGCGAAGGAGTCGCTGCTGCGCGCGGAGGAGGAGGCACGGATGCTCCAGGAGGCGCTCGAGAAGGTTAAGAGCCAGGCAAAGAAGTACGAAGAGATCCTCGGCGCGCAGAAGCGCGAGAAGCTGTTGGCATCCGCGACGCTCAACAAGTCGCAGGAGGTCGTCGGGCGTCAAAACAACATGATCGCCGAGCTCTCGAGCGTCATCTCGGGCTTCCGCCGCGACTCGTACACGGAGCTCGAGGTCGTACCCGTTGCGCTGGACGACAAGGACCACGACCTACTGCTCAACGACCTCGAGAACGTCATGAACATCCCGGTCGTCGTGCCCGTGGCCAAGTACTGCGCTGAGTGCGGCGCGACCGAGTCCGAGTCCCAGCTCGACCTCGACGACGACGGACAGTACTACTGCAAGGACTGCTGGGACAAGTTCCTCACCACAGGGGACGTCGGCGGCGGGACTCTTCCGCAGCCAGAGCCTGTAGTGGTGGAGAAAGAGGAAGAGGCACCAGCTCTAGCTGTGGAGGAAGAGGCGTATGCTGCAGCGCCTTCTGCTTTGGCGCCGGCGTCGCCGCAGCTTCCTGAGCCCGAGGCGCCTCCGCGGTCACTGGCACGGATGAAACTTGAGAACAAGGCGCAGGAGGAGGAGAACGCCCGCTTGGAGGCGGAGAAGAAGTTGCTGGAGCTCAAGGAGCTCCGCCACTCGGGCACGATCCCGTCACCGATCGACCGCCAGCCGAGCATGACGGCGGTGGACCGGACCAAGCGCGACCGCCGCGGCATGGAAGAGTTCGCGCGCGCGTTGCGCGAGGAAGAGGAGCGTGCGCGTGCGGATGGCAACCTGGTGCTCGCGAAAAAGCTCAGCGCGCAGATTGCGCGCATCGAAGCCGACGCAGGGCTCAGCTCGACGGCATCGACATCCTCCGTCGACAGCACCCCGAGCGCAGACACCGAGGCGGGCGGGTTCCACCGCAACGGCACCGGGTCGCCGCCGCCGGGCATCGTGCGCTCGACATCCGGCTCGCACACCGCGACGCCGCCGATGAGCGCGCTGAAGCGCGGCGCGAGCGTGGACGGCGCGACGATGATGGCGAGTCTGAATGCGAACGCGCCGGTGCCGTTCGCGCAGAGCTTCCCTCCGCCTACGGCGTCTCCGGCGCCTGCGGTGGCGGTCTCTCCCACCCCGAAGAACGACTACGACGACGTGAACTCGGACGAGGAGGCCGACGACCACGTGGAGCTGAGCGACCAGGACGAGGGAGAAGGTGGTTCGTTCCTGCGTGAGGTGGAGGAGAAGAACTTTGCGCTGGCACGGCAGCTGGACGAGGCGCACAGCGTGGTCGAGCGCGCGCGCATGTCGATCATGCTCTCGGGCTCGGACGACGAGGCTGGCGACGACTTCGGCCTGAGCGACGAGCAGATTAGTTTATTTAAGAAACTAACGACCCAGGCGGAAGAGCGCGCGTCGACAGTGGACCGGCTGCACCCGGAGGACGACTCGGACTCGGACTCGGGTGGCTCCGAGATGGGCGAGGATGATGACGACGAAGAAGAGGACGATGGAGTGTGGATCTAAGCGGCGATGGTGGTGGGTGAGATGATGGATGGATGGTGCAGCTCAGTCGTGCGGCGGTAGCATCGACATTCTGGCGATCGGCGGCGGCAGCGTCGTGGGTTCGTCGCATTTAGATTTGGTTTTGGGTCACTCGCTCGCTCGCAGACGGGAGCAGGCGCCGGCTGGCCGTGTGCTGCGCACTACTTGCCTGCCGTCGCACTGCTGCTGCTCGTGCGTGTCTGCCGGTGCGTCCGTCTGTCCGTCCGTCTCCGGTGTCTCTCCAGTCGTCGTCATCGTCGTCGGGTTGGTGGTGGCTGGAATGCCGTCCGTCTCGCGAAGGAGAGGAAGCCCAACAGCCAACTCTTTATAGTAAATCGAAGCTCGTGTGTGTATGAAGCCGACTCGCCTCCTCCCTCCCTCCCTCCCTCTTTCGTGTTCTTGCTTTGCAGAGCTTGCATATTGCGTGCGGTTCATATGTGTTGCGAGGTGGTAGCAACGCGAGCGTGAACGTAGACGGTATCCGATGTCTGTTTCGCAGGAACCACGAAACAGAATCTGATTACAAGGTAGTCACCTCTCAATACCATTAGCATTACCCTTCAAGTCGACAACTACTAGAAACCTAGCAGCTGACTGAACCCTCGGAAGTGGCCCTCCCAGAGGCCGGTCCTTGACTCCCACGAGACTCACTCCCGGAGGAGACAAGTCTCGGTGGAGGCAATTCCCGCCATAAGAGCACGCTCGCTCGCATCGATCTCTCTCACCAGAACCCCACTCGCGCTCGCTCGCTGGGGAGTGACACGGGGGCTTCTTTTGATACGGCTAGT
>JAASFZ010000039.1:0-48417 GCA_023334075.1 Globisporangium nunn | reverse complement strand
TTCTGATTCGTTCCGACAGCGCCAGTCTCAACAACAAGGGGAATGCGTCGCTTATCAGTACATATCGATACCCGCCGTACGCACGCGTCACGCTCAACTTTGACGCCGAGGTGTTTGTGTTCCGGCGGGTAGACGATGCGGCATCAGCTCCCGAGTGGCTTAACACCAGCTTCGGGTGGGCCGAAACTCGCGAGTATGCGCAACTCAAGGATGTCACTGGTGACTTTCGCGCTGTTTCGCAGCACTTCTCGGCACACCCGATCAACGAATACGGCGATGCGTTTCAGAATGGCATCGTCACAGGCGTGAACCTTCACCAGACGTACAAAGACAACGTGCTCAGCATGTACTTCATCCTTGCCGCACCGCACGAATCGTTCGACGTCATCCCGGCGACGTACTCGAAAGAGTTCAGCCGCACGGTGTTTGTTAATATCGGACTCCAGTACTTCCCGAACTTCGTCTTCATCGTCACGCTCGTGCTGCGGTATCTCCGGCGCATGAACTGGCGAGTAGAGCGCGTACATTCATATCTAGCAGAGAAAGTCATCGAAGACACCACGCCAGCGTCACTCGCAGCATCCGCGAAGAGTAGCAAAAAGGCGAAGCCCGTCAAACTTGAAAGCCACGTACAAGCAAAGAAGAGCTCGATCTTCAGTCCGAAGGCAGCAAAGAAAGCTGCGAATGCCAATGCCGCAGCCGGAAGCAAACCCAAACCGGATATTGTCGCGATGTTGTTTCTCTGCTACAACGAGAGCCCCAACAATCTCGAGTTCCGACGCAACCTGTTCTACGCCACGTGCGCGATCTACTTGATAATGCTCATGCCGCTGCTTTTCCTGCTTTCATGGGGAGTGACTGCGATTCTGCTTGTCACGCCACCGGCATTCGGGTTCGGTTTGATTTTTCTTGGTATCGGCGCGCTCAGTACAGCGTACGCACTCGTGCGCTGGATCAAGCTCGGCTGGCGGATGACTGACACGATTCTGCGGCTCTTTGGACTCACATTCAGCTTCGCATTTGTGTTCCTCTTCTCCGCGACATTTGCTGATCCACGAGTGTTCGTTGGTGGAGAGGACCTCGACTTCTTCTCGCTCACTGCGATCTTCCTGACACTCAACATGGTCCCGATGATCTGGATCGCGTTCACGAACGACTCGAAGATCACCAAGTCGCTCACGCAGATCGTCACTGCAGTCGGCGCGACGAAGAAAGTGAATGCGATGAAGACCAAGTTCAAGAACCTTGGCAGTCTCGGACTGAAGCTCGCGACAGCGAAAGCCGGAGGAGCAGAAGGTGCTCAGCATGGTAATGTAGCGAGTGCCCACGCCCTTAAGCGTAGCCACAAGCAATCCGTCTTCGCGCCAATCATGGGTGACCACTACTCCGTGGAGCAGTCTATCCCAGGCTTCAACCGTGCCGACATCCTCAACAACGCGTTCGTCACGCCCGGTGACAAGCGCCGTCAAAACAACCGCAAGTACTACGGCTTCGCAGTCGCGATCCTCGCCGTGTACTGCCTTGTTGCTGGGGTACGCTCGGGATACCCGGCCCAAGCGATCGGCATCGTTGTCACGGTACTGTTGATCGACCTGTGCATCTACATGCTCAGCCGTGGGTTCCTTTCATGGTCAGCTGGATATATCGTGTTTCTCCTGAGCAGCGTGCGTGTGTGCCTCGCTGCGACCTCGGGGGAGTACTGGATCCTCGGTCACGCATTCCTCTACATGGTGTTCGGCACTGCGCTCTGCATCGAGGTCATTGGCAAGAATCTGCCCCGTATGAACAAGCAAGAAGCCGGCGGTGTCACGTTCTTTGGTCACGACCACATGCAGTGGCGCCACTTTGACATGTCGACGACGCCAGAGTTTGTGCTCGGATTCTTGTCGTTCTTCTATGTCTTCTTGCTGCTAGCTGTAGCGTTCGGTACGGATGCGAATCACACGATCCGCGTGCCTGTGGTTGGGCAGAAATGGCCGCTTTGGATCTTTGGAGTGCTGGCGTTCATCGTCGTACTCTTCGTCGGGCTCTCGCTCGCCACATCGCGCGCTTTTTTCCTCCAGAAAGAGCAGTTGCTCTCCGAGTACTCGATGAAGGTGTATCTTTTCGTGCATGCGTTGAAACTCCCTTTCATGCTTGCAGCAGCGTCTGAGGTGCTCGTGATATGCTCTGGGTTGTTCGTGTTCGCGTCCACCAAGTCGACGTTTATCCTCGTGACGTCGATCTTTGGTCCGCTCATTCTCATGCTCTCACTCGCGGTGTACGCGCAGTGGTGCAAGAACGACTACCGTCTCGTGATCTGGCCACCGGAAGACGACGAAGAGGACATCCTCGATGAAGACGATCAGTTCGACGAAGAGGACGCGCTAGAGAAAGAAGCCGAGATCATGCGCGAGACGTTTGTGCTGCCGCCGCTCAAAGGTAAGGGCAATACGAGCATCTTCGATGGCGCCGATGAGACGTTCAAGATGCCTGCGCTGCCTCCGAAGAGCATACTGCAAGGTAAACTTGGTCTCGGGTCGAAGCAAGTGGCAGTTGCAACAGACTCCAAGAAGGCTGATCCCGTGGGTTTTGCTCGTCACATGCCAAAGGCGCGGCATCTCGGCAAAGTGAACGAGCAAGTAGATGGTCTATCATCCACTCCAGCTGCAGCACCCGAGTCACCTCACAGTGGGCTTACGGTTATCCCAGACGCCGACAACAAATCTGCGACTTCAGGCGCGTCGCTGACAATGACGAAGCGGCCTCATCGAGGCAGACGCTTTGGTTTTCTTCGTGACCTGTTTGGTCGCCGTGTGAGCGTCAGAGCACTCTTCTCTAAGCAAGCGTGGCGAAAGTATAAGGAGTCAGAGAATCTATCACCCTCGTCCACTGGTTCACCTCGCAATGGGAGTACGCAGCCACTCTTAGGGTCTCCGACATCGGTGTTGAGACGACGGTCTTCAGCACCAGCTGGAAGAACTGACGAGCCTGAAATCGACTTCGCCAAGATGTCGCTGTACCAAGCTTACCAACAGAGCTACCTACTTCCGCACGACTACGCGACACTCGGCAGCTTTGCAGGTCTCTTGGGCTTGCTGTTTCTCTACGGAGTCATCATCTCGTTTACAGAGACCCCTGGTTGGCTCGGCCACCTCATCTGGGTTGCCGGCTACGTGGTCATCTTTTCACTCTTCCCGACCGTTAAATACTTCAAGATCGCGTCCGTGACGAGCGACATGAAGTACGCGTTCGGGGGAAGCTACTTGCTCGCCTGGATCACAGGTTTCATCCTGTTTTTCCACGTTATGGAGGCGAACGTGAACGAGATTGAAGCGCTGATCATCTTCTCGGTGCTCATATTCTACCCAATTTTCTTGCTCTTCATCGTCACGCTGCTCAAGTGGAAGGACGAGAACTGGGAAATCTCACGCCAGATCAAGCGGATCTTCGCATTTTGTATTGCAGCGATCGCGCTGTGGATCTTTGAAATGTTCATCTTCGCTGGAGTCGTCTTCGGCGCTGTGCTCACTTTCTTGTTCACACTCTTTCTCTTCATCATGTACTTCCTCCTCAAGTGGGTTGAAAACGATATGTACCTCGCCCCGGTGTACCAGAAACGCGCAAATTTGATCATCCTTGTTGCAACGTGTGCTGCAATCGCAATCGGACTGATCGTAGGGCTCAACTTCTTCTACTGTCTCTCTATCGTCTTTGTCGTGCTCATCCTCAAGTACTTCGCCCACTTCGTCGCGAGCTGGTTCGTCGCGAAGGAGGAAGTCTCGGTCTTTTACTCGCCGTATCTGTTTCCCGTCTTCTCGTACAATGCGTACACGAACAATGTCGTGGACGAGAACCACAGTATCCAGTACCTGTACGTGATTTTCCTGCTGTGCTTCCTCTGGGGTGTGACTGGCGTCATGTTCTTCGATCCGCTGGGCTTTGGTGTCGGTCTCTGCAGTCTTGTGCTACTGGTGTTTGCTGGAGTTACCGCTCATTTGTGCGCAGTCACACCGGTGAAGATGGGAATCGCCTCCAAGTACGTAAACGAACTGATCTTGAAAGATGCTAGCACGGCGTCGAAAGAGGTTCTGGAGAAGCGTCGAAAGCCGTTCGTTCTTGAAAGCTCCGAGTTTGTTGAGCTCGAGCGCCGAGAACGAAAAGCTGAACTCGAGTTTCAGGCGATCGCATACGGCGGCGGAGTTGGCGCGTTTGCAAAGAAGAAGAATCTGCTCGACAAATCGAAAGATGCCGGCAAAGCAACACCTCAAGACGAAGAAGAAGCGGTAGGGGAGCCGAGGCGGTCCGGAGGAGAAATCGCGATGGAAATTGATGCGCTTGAGCGGAGCTGTCACGTGCAGATGGTCGACGGCCGCGAAGTGCCGCTGCCTGATGGCTTGCTCACGTGGAGAGACATCTACCACGAGATCTTCCACCTCGCTACTGGACCTTTCGGGTTCTTGTACGTGTTCACGCTCCCATGGCACTTGTTCCAGTTTCTCAAGCGGAAGTACTTGCCAGCGAAATGGCGCCGTTCTCGTGTATCACAGCGAGACGAAGGCACAAATGAAAACGCTCCAGACGATGCCCTTGATTCTACGGAGAAAGGTGACGCACGGTCAGTAAAAGCTTCAGCGACAGACCTCGTGGGCATTCTGATGGAGATCCCGGTGCTCGATGAGGAGCTCGACTACGAGTTCTTCGAGGAGACGCGGTGCATCATCCACTTCCAGCTGTTGATGCTGAACGCCGCAGACGCTCGACTCAGCCGCGAGAAGATCTTGTTCCAGAAGTTCCTGCGCGAGAACCGCTTCAAGCTCATGTCGAATGGGATCAACCCGCCCGCGAACATCTTCAAGACGAGTTCGTTCGCGTCCATTGACATCCCGCTCGTCGCGGTGTGGCTCATCTCACTCACTCCCGAGGAGCGCGCGCGATTCCACGCTCTGAAAGCCGCGTTCAACGAGGAGATGGAGCGTCTGGACGCGATCGTCGACGCGGAGGACGCCCAGTCTCGCGCCGACCAGCAAGAGCTCCGCGAGTACTGGCGACCGCACGAGGAAGCGCAGTGTCGCCGGCGGATGCAGGAGTTCCAAGCACGACGGATGCGCCGAGAAGCTGAAGGTATCCTCCCGGAAGAGCTCGCTAACCAGGACGAGGCGATCCTAAACGCGCAGGAGGTGATCATGGAGATCGAGTCCGGGTACTCCTGCGTCCCGGGTGAGTTTGGTCGCGCGCTTCAGTTTGTCGACCGCGAGTTCCCACCGGACCAGACGTCGATCGCGGGCTGCTCGCACGAGCGCGACATCGGCGGCTGGAAGGTCTCGACTGCGATCAACGTCGTCGCTGGACTCTTCGACGGTGGCACGGACCCGGACGACGTCATGGGCGGCAAGCTCAACGATTCGTGGCTGCTGAGCGCGATCAGCATCATCGCGGCGTCTGGAGGCGTGGACGACGGCCAAGTCGACGAGCTCATCGACCGGCTGTTTGTGACTAAGCAGACGTCGCTCACAGGCGCGTACGCCATGCGGCTCTTCAAGAACTGCCAGTGGGAGACCGTGATCGTGGACGACCACTTCCCGGTGCTCGCCGACGCCTCAGCGCAGACGAGTGTGAGCGCCGGCGCCGCGTTCGCGCACAGCAAGGACTTCGAGGAGCTCTGGGTGCCGCTGCTCGAGAAAGCAGTCGCCAAGTACCACGGTGGCTACGCGGCGCTCGAGCGCGGGTACGTGCACCACGCGCTCACGGATCTCACGGGCTTCGCGTCGGACGAGATCTGCCTGGCGCGCGCGGCGCGCGGCAGCCTCAAGCGCACGCTCTGGCAGCAGCTGCTGGTGTTCAAGCGCAACAAGTTCCTCATGGGCGCCGGCTCGATCTCGAGCGCCACGGCCGACACCGAGATCCTCGACACGGGACTCGTCTTCGGCGCGTGCTACGTAGTCTACGACGTGCGCGAGCTCCACGGCCATCAGCTGCTGCGGCTGCGCAATCCGCCGGGCGACCACGATGAGTGGAAGGGCGACTGGAGCGATCGCTCGCGGCTCTGGACGCGCCGCTTCAAGAAGCTGCTGCACTTCAATCCCGACGCAGCTGACAACACGTTCTGGATGAACTTCGACGACTTCTGCCACGCCTTCCGCAGCTTGTATGTGTGCCGCCACTACGACCCAGTCAAGTGGCCCGTGCGCACGCTCGATGGCGCCTGGCGAGGCGACACGGCGTGCGGCCTGCCGACGCGCCACAACCCGCAGTGCACGCTCGAGAGCAACCCGCAGTTCTCGCTCGCGATCACGCGCCCCACGGAGGTGATCCTGAGCCTCACGCAGGTGGACCCGCGCGGCCTCGCGCCCGCCGACGTGCTGCCCGTCGCGCTGTACGTCGTGGCGCAGAGTCGGCAGCGCGATCGCGCGAGCCGCGTGCGCGAGCTCACGCGCGAGAACGTCGTGGCGCACAGCGGCGAGCCCGCGCGCCAGCGGGAGGTGCGCGTCCACTGCGAGCTAGAGGCGCGCACGTACACGGTGCTCGTGGCGGCGTACAAGAAGGGCATGGAAGGCCCCTTCCGCCTGCGCGTGCAGAGTAACTACCCAGTCACGCTCGAGCAGCTCTGGCCGGCTGCGTGGAAGGACCCAGCGAAGGCCACGATGGCCGAGAAGGTCGCCGCGCGCGTCAAGGAGACGGTCGGCGAATCCGCTGCCGTCGCTCGCCTGCGCGACAAGAAGAACGAGCTCGTGAGCAAGCTCGCGGCGGGCGCCGCCGTCGTCGACTCGGCGCTGCGCGATGACGACACTGTCCTGCGCGCGGAGCTCGAGAAGCAGCAGGCGGCGGAAGCGGAGGAAGCAGCGGCGGCAGCGAGCGCAGCAAGCGGCAAGAAGCACAAGCCCGACAAGCCCAAGCAGCTCTGGCTCGAGCAGTGGGACGAGAGCGCCGGCAAGCCCTTCTACTTCAACAAGCAGACCGGCGTGTCGTCCTGGGAGAAGCCGCCGGACTTCTAAGTGCAGCAGCAGACGCTTGTATTACGCGGATCACGTCTCTCTCTCTCTCTCGTTAACTTGGTGGATCGCGTCCGTCATACTCTCGCAGCAGTTCCCCCACCTTTTCGCGCGATGGTGACGTGGGAGAAGCAGCAGCATCACACACACACTCCGCCTTACGCCTTCTCGACGCTCTTGCCGCTGGCCTTCGACCACTTGAGCAGCGCCTCGAACATAACGTCTTCGTCAGCGTCGCCCGTGACGAGAATCTGCTGCTTCTCGATGTCGCACTGCACGTCCGTCACGCCTAAGGAGAGAGAGAGAGAGCGAGAGAATAAAGCGACGTCAGCAACTGAGGCGGGGCGAGCCACTGGCGCGAGAGATTACACAGAGCGACGCACCATCGATCTTGCTGAGGATGCGCGTGCAGGCGCTGGAGCAGCCGTCGCAGGTCATGCCCACCTTGAACTCGGTCACCTTCGGCATCTTGTGAGGAGAGCTGTGCTTGCTTCTTGGAGCTGAGGGACGACTTGAGCGCTTGAGTTCAAATTGAAAAGTGAATCTCCCAAGTGGTAAACAAAACATGCTCATTCGGGCGACCTTGACGCTACAACTCGCTACGAGAGCGGGTGGAAAGTGACGCGAACGTCGCTCGAATGAGTTCTTCAAGACCAGCTGGAGGTGAGCCGAATACTCGCTTATTTTCGATATGAATGGTACTTTTCTGACTTTCAAGTCAATATGCAATTGTTGAAGGAACATCAAGAGATCGGGAAGCGATCCAGAGATCCCACCAGTGCTCAGCAGCAGTGGCAGCACCACCTACATCTCCGCCATCACCTCGTACACGCTCGCGCGCTTGTAGGCCTCGTCGTTGTCGAGCACCAGCGCCACGTTCACGCAAAAGACCGAGTCCACGGCGTCGCCGTTCCCGCTGCCGCTCATGAACTGGATCTCGTAGTTGCCCGACGGCGCGATAGCCGGCAGATTCACGTCCACCTTCACCTCCGATTGCGTGCCCACCTGCACGGGGCACGCGAAGCCGTGGACATCGATGTGGCCAAGTCCGAGCGGCAGCGGCACGTGGCTCTCGCCGCACAGCTGGCCGCTGTGGCCGAACACCTGCTGCCCTGCGAGCTTCACCACCAGCTTGTACGACGCATTGTCGAACGCCACCTTCGGCTTGCCCTTGCCGGAAAACGTGATCGGCTGCCCGCGCTTGGGCTTTGGCGTCACCTTAAGGTCGTCGAACGTAATCAGTGACTTGTCCTTGTCGCCACACTGCGAGATCTTCGCAGACGAGAACACATCGAGCGCCTGCTGAGCCACAACCGTCTTCTTCTCCGCCTTCACGGTCTCCTTCTTCCCTGTGCTCTTCGTCGGCTTCTTGATCCAGCTGGCGAGCGGGTAGCTCGGAGCCATCGCAATGCCGCACTGGCCGGCACCACCGTTCATCCCGCGTGCGAGACGAATGTATCCCTTCTCACCCCATGATCCGCCCCACGAGTTCTTCACGCGCCAGAACTTCTGGCCATTCTCCTCGCCGTACCCGACCGCCAATACACCGTGATCGAGCTGCGTCCCGCACGTGAGGTTGAACACGCCGGACTTGTAGAACTGGAACGCGCGCTGGTCCGCCTCGATCGCGACCGACACCGGCTGCTGTGCCACTGCCACCTGAAGCGCGTGTTCGTCGTTCGGGTTCACGTCGTGGAAACCAGTCACCTTGACGATCTCGGTGCACGTGCGACACGTCGACTGCTCGGCCGAGTATTCGTACTCGTCACCGGAGCAGATCCCGCCGTTGTCCTGAATCCAAGCGAACGCGTGGTCCATCAGACCACCGTTGCATCCCATGTCGCCGTTATCGTCACAGTCCACGAGCTCCTGCTCCGACAGGTTCGGCAGTTTGCCGTCAGCCACGAACGCAGCGCCTTCCACGGCGCCGGTCGTGGAGAACGCCCAGCACGAGCCGCATTGACCCTGGTTCTTCACGGGGGTCACACCACCCTTCTCCTCCCAATCAATCGACTCCGGCACCTTCACGTCCTGCAGGACATTGTTCTTGCGCTTCGCAAGACGGCCCTGGAGGTACCCGGGAGGCATCTCAAAGCCGTTCATGCGCGCCTTGAACTCGTCGTGCGAGAGGTGCGAGTACTCGTTGTGGCCAAGCTGCACGCCCGTGTACTCGAATTGCTTGTTGTGCGACGAGATGAACAGGTCGTTCGCAATGTAGTTCTCCAGACGGCGCGCGAAGTCAAGCGCATCGCTGAACGTCAGGTGGTGGCGCACCATCCAGCGCTCGAACTCGACCTCATACTCGCGCGGGGACTTGGCAGAGGTGGACGCCACGGCGCACAGCGCGAGCAGCGATAGTGATCGGAAGACGCGCATCGCCGTTGTGGTAGAAGAGAAAAGAAAGAGCTTCGAGGTGCTGACTGGCGGAAGGCTTGCAGGGCGCGCTGGAAGAAAAGGCTTGGCCGAGGCAGGCAGGCAGCAGGCACGAGCGAGGCTTGTGGCTTGGCGCGCAAGATCGGAAGTGATGGCTCTTGAAGTTCTAGGGGATGAGAATTCTCGCTTCTGGGTGGCGAACGGGGACGCCCATTCACGCCCATTCACGCCCCCGAATCTACTTGATTCAAGTATGTGATGGTATGTGGTGTGTGAACGAAGGTTAATGGAGGTTAAGGAGATTGTTCTCGTGAGAAAAAATGACGCACTTGCGGCTTGAGCCAATCAGAAGCTGCCAATTCGTGTCAAACAGTACATCTGCTTCTCCCCTATGTTCGTTTGCAGCGAGACATACTGAAAGCAAGATATTATGCGATCTTGCATGCGCTTTGATGCTCACGACTGCACTTCGATTTCCAAGCGTCACAGCCACCTCCGCTTGCTGCATACTCTACGCAAGCTAAATCAGCGCGAAGGAAAAGATCTTGCCGAGAACGAACAAGCCGGTCCAGTTTCTTGGTTGCGAGAAGGCAGAGCGCACAGATCGCCACCACGAGCAGCGACTTCAAGTTCACTTGGCCACAGCATCTCCCGTCGACAACAGGAGCGCGTCTGCTTTCTAACGAATTTCTAAGTCTCGATATCTTGCGGACGTTGTCGCACTTTCTATTCCATTTCTAAGCTACAACTTAGTCGAAGAAACGACACACGGTAGCACCAAGCTCGTAACGGAGTACCTCACCACACACGCGCACCTCACTTCGCCTCGCCCACTGACCGCCGACCGCGCCACCCCCTGCAGCAGCACTCAGCAGCAGCTCATGAACCTCGCACCGATCGCGCGCTCGCGGTCCACGTCCGCCTTGCGCGCGCGCGGCGATGGTGGTTCCTGCGGTGTGCGGCGCGACGCGCTGCTCTGCTCCATCTGCTTCGACATCCTCTGCTTCCCAGTCACGCTCTCTTGCGGGTGCGGGTGTGCGTGCATACGTTGCTACCTGCACTACAAACGCGCTGTTTCGATGCTTATCGCGAACACCTACTGCTGTGTGTCTATCTGCGCCTATCAGACACAACTTCGACCGCGGGTGTATCCTCGCAGCGTGGAAGTGCGACACCGCGCCGTCAACGGAGTCTCCGCCGACGCGCCCGCTTCTCTCGCCGCTGCCGTTTCTCAACGCATTTGATGACGACGCGGACGCTGCGGAGAGCGCGGAGGCGGTGCCACCGCCGCCGCAGCAGACGAGCTCGCGCTTGTGTCCGCTCTGCCGCCACGACGTGGGCATCAGCGACGTGAACGAGCTCCAAGTGAACCTGCTGCTGAAAGACGTGATCGCCAAGCTCTACCCGCTCGAGACCGAGTGCGCAGCGACACTCGAGAAGCGCCAGTCGGCGAAGCGCGTGGTAGCGCCCGCTGCGAGTGCCACATCTGCGCGGGCCGACCCAGGCGCGCGCTTCTCGCTCCGCGCGGTCTCGTCGTTCGTGTACGTGTTCGTAGCGTCCGTGGCCGACCCGCCGGGCTTCGTGCTCGCCGTGCTGCTGCTACTTGGGCTCGTCGTGCTCGCCTGCAACCCGCAGCACGTGTTCACGGGCAACACGCCGTCCTCGGTGCTCTCGCTCGCCGACGTCTGCGACCACGTGCTCAACGGCTTCTCGCTGCTCGTGCGCGAGTTCTCACGCACGCTCGACCTGCTCGACCAGCTCAAGCCCTGGATCCGCGCGTTCTCGTACATGTTCTGAACCGCTCGCGCCGTTCGCTGTATTTATTCTACTTCTGCCTGTAGGGAGCACCTCCCGCACCTGCGTTCGGCACCACGTCGCTTGTCATGCACATCCGCTGCGCTGCGATTGCAACCGCCAAACTCCGGATGCCGTAGTGAAGAAAGTGGGGTCGACCACCACAAGCACTCCCTCGTTTTCTTCACTATCTCTGGCTTCACTTCTTGTTCCACCGTCGGCCGGCCCCGATACAATGAGCTACTTCGATGTGAACGACATCCTCGCCGGCGACGAGCGCCTCAAGTGCACGTTCGCGACAGAGGCGATCGACTGCGCGTACCTGGACCCCAGCTGCGTGGGCGACGACCTGCCGAGCGGCGCGGTCGTGGAGCTGCCGCTCTGGCTCGCGGAGCCGCTAGCGGCGCGCGGCGACGTGGCGCTCGAACTGCCGCACTACCTGACTGCGCGCTTTCGGCGGCTGCTCAAGGCCGGTCCGGCCGCCGTGAACCTGCGCGATTGCACACCGTTCTTCTACGAGGTGGGTCGCCACCTCGCGCCGCTCGCGGACGACGCCAGCGCGAAGGAGATCGAAGAGATCATGCGCTTGGCGTTCGGCGGCGAACGCTACCGCGAGGTGCTCAACAACGCCATGAACTCGCTCGACGAGGACACGACCGAGTTCACGCGCCGCCTCACGGAGGAGGAGAAGGCGCTCTTCCACGCGGGGCTGCGCGACTCGAGCGACTTCATCCAGTGGAAGGGTCGCCACGCCGAGCTCATCACCGCCGCTGCCGTCGTTGAGCGCTCGACTAAGCGCCGGAAGTTCTGACCGAATAAAGAGCCGAGTTCTGCATGCATCCATGCTTACATGCTTCGCTCGTTTGTATCACTACTGCCATGTACTGACCCCATTAAGTCACGCACGCTCATCTTTGCGTGCACCGAGCGAACCGACACCGGCACCAGCGAGGCAAACCCACGAAATGGGCTGCACGGCAATGTTGTTAACTGGAATCTGGTACATTTTACAATGTGTTCGTTTGGGCTACAAGTGCTTCGCCGCTTCACCCGTACCACGTGAACGTCGGGGGGAGCACGTGCTTGCGCAGCAAGTCGCTCGAGAACTGCCCGATGAAGATCAGTGTCATGGTTGCGAACGCTACGAGCGCCAGGTGCCAGTTCGAAAACACCTCGACAGTCGACAGCGACTCGGCCGCGACGAGACTAAACGGGTCGGTCTGGATCTTCTCATAGATCGCCACCGGAACGTCGATTTGCTCGATCGCCATGTGCTCGTTGCGCTTCTCGAAGATGCTCAGGTGAGCCTGTATGCGAGCCAAGCGAGAAACGAACGCACAAGAGCAATCACAATGTTAGCAGAATAGTACGATTAAGCAGCTCAGCAACTTCGACTCACCTTGTCTGGCATGTGCCGAAACACTTCGAACGCGGCGTCGCCAGGCTGGAGTCTAGTCGTCAAGCACGCATTCGTGAGCCCATCCCGTATCAAAGACATCAATGCGGTATCAACCACCACACACACACTACTGTGACAACGTACGAGATGCGGCTGGCTGCTGGCTTCGTCTCGGCCAGCGGAGGCAACTTCTGCAGCCGGATCCACTCGGCGTTCATGTAGACCCATTTAATGGCGCGACTGATCCCAGTTCCCGATGACAGCACTTGAGCGGGGTCTCTGCGAGGCAGGCAGAGAGCATCCACCGCTGATCCTGAGAATGCTTACCAGACATCAGCAGAGAGAGCCTATCACGAACACGAACGCACCTGGCTGCGACGATCTTGGGCAGCACGAGCGTGATGGCCTCATAAATCAACGAGCGTGCCTGGCCGGCCATTCGATAGTGACTGTTATGAGCTCGAGAGCGCGCCTGATGCAGGCGGCGGTCTCGAGAGTTTCGCCTCAGACTCGCGTGCAGCCAGAACCGTGCCGATTCAGCCTTGATCATGTTGTTCACTTTGTGGCACGTAGACCGCGCCACAAGCAGGTCCTCCGGCGCGAGGAAGTGCGCGATCTCAAATTGCACTTCGTACGGCAAACTCAGGAACGCCGAGTCTGTTTGCGTACTGCGAGGACGAGATCAGAGCAACAGTCAGCGTCAACACTAACATCCCATATCACCAGAGTACTTGCTGCACACTCACTCAAGCGCCAATCGCGACGACAGTCCCTGAATCAGCCGGCGCTCGACCTCCGCGATGTATTCGAGCGCGAGTTCATCGCACACGCACACCGTGATCCCGGTGAGCGTGCCGAACTGGATCGCGACGAGCAGGTCGCCAGGCCAAAAGAGCACATACGATCCGTACCACGCAACCGCGTACGCCGCTAGCTCGGCGCACGATCGCAGCGTGTGGTCGCTGAAGTTGCACTTGAAGTACAGCACGCGCTCTTGGAGGATCCGGCCGACCTTTCTCGTGGGCTTCCAGATCACGAACATATCACCCAGCAGCGCGAAGAGCACGCCGCTCGTTGTCGCGAGCACGAACGTCACCTCGATATTGCGCAGATGCGTGTAGATGATGTTGAAGGCGACAGCCCCGACCAGGCCGAGCAGACACATCACCGGCAGCGGCAGGATCTGCGTTTTCTCGCTCTCATCGGCTGTAAAGCCCGGCAAGAAAATCACACCAAAGCAAGTATTAGTACTAACTCAACGACAACAAAAGTCAACGCACACCTCAAAACATCCTCCACGCACCGTTTGTTGGGCGAACCCGCGCGTGGCTGCGCACCTGCTCGCCGATGAGCGTGACCAGCGTCCCGGATAACGTGCCGACCTGCACGGCGACGTACAGGTCTCCGTAGATCGCGTAGCTGCCGTAGATCACCCCGAGGAAGCACCCAAACTCAACGAATGAGCGTACCGGATACGTCGCCCAGTTCTGCTTCACGTGGATGACGCGGTCTTGGAGAATCACGCCCGCCCAGCGCGTCGGCTTGTACTGGACCAGGAGGTCAGCGACGCACAGAAACGCAATGCCAGCGATCGTCGCGACCACAACCGTCATCTCCAAACTGCGCATGTTTTCGAAGATCCATTGGAACGTGCCCGAGCCGATGTACGCGAACAAAAGCATCGCTGGCAGCGAGCGAGGGCGATCGCCAACCTTCGCTTCCGAGTCAGTCCCGGGATCCGATTTCGATACAACTGGCTCCGTGTCTGCGAGAACGCCGCGCCCCCACGGGATCAGCTTTGCTCGATTGCGGCGAAAGTACTCGCCTGAGAGCGTCACTGCTATCCCAGAGAACGTGCCGAGCTGGAGCGCTAGCAGAAGGTCATCGTAGAGTGCAAAGGACCCATACACGACTCCGAACCACGTGAAGATCTCCAGAAATGATCGCAGCGGCTCCTTCAGCCAGTTGTCCTTTGCGCGCGTCACGCGCTCCTGGAGCAGCTGGCCAATCTCGCGGGTTGGCTCCCACATCAGGAACAACTCGCTCGCTGCGAGGAAGACCACACCCGCGAGACTCGCGAGGCAGAACGTGGCTTCGAGGTTGTCGATGTACCGGTAGATCCAAAACATCGCCACCATCGACGTGTACGAGAAGAGCACCAAGCAGAACACGAGCGAGCATGTCGCGGTCAGGCGAACGCGGACGCTGTTGCGATCGTTCAGTTGTAGACGAGTGCACAGCCAGTGGCCACCGAACGAGATCACGATCCCGGACATCGCCGCCAGCGTGAGCGAACTGAACACTGTGGACGTCGCGGCGAAGCTGCCGATGAAGACACCGACGAACACGGTGGTCTCGATGAACGACTGTAGCGGGAACAGCAGCCACTTGTTCCTATAGTGTGCGAAGCCCGTTCGAAAGAGCTCCTCCGGGTGGAGCTCTTGCTGAATGGAGCTCGTGAGGTACCCGAAACCAGCCGAGACGACAACGTTGCCCGCGGAAAACTGCGACAGCGTCACGTCAAACGACTCTTGCTTCGCCAGCGTGAGTAGTGTCGAGCACACGTCGATCACTGACGCGACTACCATCGAGATGAACGTCCACTTGATGCGCTTGAACAAGAACGGGTAGTGCTGCTTGGTGTAGCCGAGAATTATCCCAGACAGAGAGTACAACGTCGTCGTCGTCCGGATCGGTGCCCCGCCATCCTTCACCCGAATCTTGGCTTGCCGAGCGGCGGCCTTCATTTGGATATCATTCCAGCACTCGCGAGACAAGCTGATGGAGAACCACGAAAGGTAGCACGAGAACAGGATGCCTGGGAGTCCGTGGCAGAGCTTGCAAGCCACCAGAGTCGTGCCGACGATACATCCTTTCCCGACCATGAACTTTGCGCGCTTGGTAAACCGGGACGCCACCACACTAAAGTCCATGAGCGCGATGACAGTCAGCGAACTCGCTGCCGTCACGACGAACCACAGGAGCACCGTCGAGGTCGTCGACGGCTCGGTTGTCGTCATTACCATCATGGCAGAGTATGCTTGATAGAAGAAGAACGCCATCATGACCATGACCGGTACGAGCTTGATCCAGTGGTCGGACGGGATCTCACTCTGCGCACTCGAGAAGAGCGACCGGCGCGCGTACACGAACTCGCCGCTGAGGATCTGCACGATGCCGCAGATTGTGCCGAGCTGCAGCGACGGAACGATCTCACCAGACGCGCTGTACGCAAGCACGGTCGCGCCGAAGGTCACCGTGACTTCAAGCAGCGAACGCAGAGTGCGCTCCTCCCAGTTCTTGCGGCCGTCGACGATCCGCGACTGCAGCGTGAGCCCCACTGTCCGTGTTGGCTGGTAGAGCATCAGTAGCTCGCTCGCGACGATGAGCGACACGCCGACGAGTGTGATGAGCATGAAGTTGAAGACGAGGTCGTCGATACCGCGGAAGTGCGCGGCGTCGTCGCTGAAGTAGCGGTGCAGGATGCGTCCGCTCTGTGTGAGCAAGTAGCCAACACCGACGTATGAGATGACGGCTTTGAACCACGAGACGCCCTCGGGCTCGGCGGCGTCGCTTGGCTGCACCTGGCGGCTCACGCGTGCCTCGAGGACGCGCAGGTACGCGGACACAAAGTCGCTTAAGACCGCGAGCGCCACGGCCGTGACGGCGCCGCCGCAGATCGAGAGCACGCGGCTGTGGAACGTCGTGTACGAGTACCAGACAGCCGCCATCCAGGAGCAGACTTCGAAGAAGAGCCGTGGGCGCTCGCGCTGCCACGAGAGTGGGCTCGCGCGCGCCAGCAGCAGCTCGCCGAGGTCAGCCGTGGCTGCGCACGCTGTCAGCAGGTAGCAAAGCGCCAGGTAGCACGTGCCGGCGGTGGCGGCCAGCAGGATGCCGCCGACGAAGTCGGCCACGCGCGGTGGCAGGTCGCTGAGCAACGCCAGACGCGCCGCGACCGCCGCAGACACAGCAAAGCCCAGCATCGCGTGCGAGCGTCCACCATTGGCGCTGTTGTTGCCTCCTTTGAGCGGCGCGGAGGCGATGGTGGCGTCGTGCGCGCGCGGCGGCAGACGGGACACTGCGAGGAGCACTTCGCCCAGCTCCGTGCACGTGTACGCGTCCTGCATGTTGTGGTTGAGCGTGAGGTAGGTAGCGGCGACGGCGGCGTCGCTGTCAGCGCCGAAGGCTGCCGGCGGCGCGGCCATGCGCGTCCAGCTCTCCTTGAGCGCGAGCGCTCGCTTTGAGCGTGAGCCGGGAAATGAGCGAATGTGAAGCCGCGGAAAAATCGGCGACCGAATCAGTCATTTTAAACGGAGAGATACAGCGATTTGATGAATGCGAGTTGAATGGAATGTATTGAGAAGCGTGGTTTTACGAGTCGGAAGCATGCGTTTTAGCACAAGTGCGAAGCAAAATTGAATGTAAACATATGAAACTGTGACATTCGAACTTAAACGGGAATGCGGCTCGGCTGGCCGACTTGGCTGGAACAGGTAGTGCTCCTGGAAGGCGAACAGGAGCAGGTGCTTTTCCATCTCGATGTGCGCTTGTCGCTGCAGTACTGGTTGCCTGCGCGTGCGTGTGTATGCAATAGCCCTTAAAGTTCGTGCTGTATCAGGCTCAATTGAGTGCGAGTATTCCTCAAATCTGTCTCTACGTCTGCGACTAATCAGCGATGGATGGTGTTGAGCAAGCTCGGCACGGACGACACCTTTGAAAGGGGACAATCGCGCGATCAACAGCACCTTTTGAAGCAGTCGTGTGTGTTGTCTTGAGAGAAGTTTCGACGAGCTATCGCGACTCCTAGTGTCACAGGTTGCCATCAACACTTCCGAGCAGTCACGGCGTGATCCGATTTCGTTCGGAACACTTCCGAACTTGGACATCTTGGGGCCTTCAGTGCTTGCCTCTTTGTGGATGCACCTTATGCTATTGCGCAACACTGCTACGTTCTTTGCACCACTTCTTGCTGTGCCTTTCGATGATTGTTCGCATCGCCACCAAGCATGCAACCGAGACATCCCATTGCTAGCATAGTCCGATCCTACTAAGTTCGTCTTCCTGCTATAGTCCGATCGGACTAAGTTAGTTCGTCTTCCTGCTATAGTCCAATCGGACTAAGTTAATTCGTCTTCTTGCTATAGTCCATTCGCACTAAGTTAGTCCGTTACTTTCCGCAAGCTCGCACTTTGCTCTTCGACTCCCACTCGACCAGGATGGACGCGCAGCGCGCGCTGCTGGACGAGCTCATGGGGCGTAATCGCGACGGCGACCGGCCGGAAGAGGACGTGACCGACTTCCGCCACGCGCGCGTGTGCAAGCGCTTCCTCTGCGGACTCTGCCCGCACGAGCTCTTCCAGAACACCAAGATGGACCTCGGCGACTGTGCGCAGCTGCACGCACCGGAGCTGCGCGAGGCCTTTGAGCGCGAGCGGCTCGCGCGCCCCGAGCGCGACTGGGGCTACGAGCAGGAGCTCGAGCGCGAGCTCGTGGGGCTCGTCGCCGACGTTGAGAAGCGCATCGCGCGCGCGCAGCGCCGGCTCGAAGAGCAGGACGGCGCCGCCGCGCCCTCGGTCGCCGATGTCGACGGCTCCGGCAGCAGCGAGGCGCGCGCGCTCGCCGCTGAAATCCAGGACGTCGTGCGGCGCGCTGAGGAAGCCGGTGCGTTGGTTGCGACGTAGACCGAATCGAGCATCGCGACAAGACCCAGGGAAATAATCAACTTGATGCATCACAGGCATCGACGGTGACGTGGACCTCTCGCTCGAGCTCATGGACAAGGTCGGGGAGCTCATGCAGAAGATGGCGATGGCGCAGGCGAACGCCATGCTCACGTCGTTCCGCGCCGAAACGAGCGCGGCGGTGGGCGGCCGGAGCACGCGCGGCGCCGAGAGTCCGACGGCGGCGGACGGCGAGCCCGCGGCAGCTGGCGATGGCGAGAGCAGCAGCAAGGCCTTGCCTGCGAACGCGAGCGTGAACCAGAAGCTGCGGGTGTGCGACGTGTGCGGCGCGTTCCTGAGCATCTTCGACAGCGACCGGCGGCTCGCTGAGCACTTTGGGGGCAAGCTGCACCTTGGGTACCTGCAGATCCGCCGAAAGATCCGGGAAATCGCAGAGGCGCGGCGCGAGCGCCGCCGGATGCGCACCGGTGTCGCGGCGGAGCTGGACACGCCGAGCACGAACGGCGAGAAGGAGCGCGCGGCGACGGCAAAGAAGGAGGCGCTGATCGAGCAGCGGCGCGCCAGGTCGCGGTCGAGACCGCGGTGCGCAAGGCGCGCTCGAGGGTACCAAGTGATGTAGCGGGAGAGCGTTCCTCTTACAATGTATTGCTGCTGCTGCTGCTGCTGCTGCTGCTGCTGCTACAGAGACGACAGATCCCGTCAGGAGAGCGAGCAGCGGGCTCGCGACCGCAGTCGGGACCGCCACAGCAGCCGACGCAGTCGACGCCGCTCAAGAAGCCGCAGCTCGAGTCGCAGCAGGAGCCGGAGTCCGAGTCGGGGGCGGCGGAGACGGCGCCGTTAGACGTAGTGTATGGTACGGAGCGCTTTCTTAAAGCCACGCAAGTCCTCCGGGTCAGCGAGTTCAACGTCTTGGACATTGTCTCGCGAAGACGCCACCGCTGTAAGGCTCTTATGGTCCATCACTCTCGTTAATGGCAGCCTCTGCACGTTCCGAATAGAGTCTGCGTGCGATGTTGGGCGTTGGAGGACATTGGTAAGCGCAATCCTCCCATGCTCCAAGAGGCTTCTTAGGTGATCCGTCGTGCTTAGGAATCCGCTTGGTCGAGTGCCACGACGCTGCGTAGCCTCCGCCCGTTCCTGAACGCGACGGAGTCGACGAGCCGGAGCAACAACAACATGTTCTTCACGTGGCTCGGGTCGGGGTCGTCCGGGTGGTCGCAGAAGAGCGCCTTGAAGAACGCGAGCACAATGTTGGACGCGTCCATGAGCACCACTTCTCGCAGCGTCGTGTCGAACGGCGAGTTGTCTGGTGGACAATCCCCGACACCATCCGAAGCTTCCCATGCTCTCTGGAGCCGCTCCAGCGTGGGCTTGTGGGCTACGAAGAGCGGCGAAGCCACCAAGGCGGCGTTCCTGATCCTCTCCTCCTTTGGCTGCTGCTGTTGCTGCTGTTGCTTCTTGACCGCGATCCTGCTCAGCATCGCGTCTCTGTGAGCGGCAGCTTCCTGCTCTCGAGCACATACACGTCACAGCGTCAGTTCATACTCTCTCATACTCTCAGTACCTGCACCAACGCACGCGCGATAACCGTGGCGGCGGGGGCGCTCTCTCACTGAACGCCCGCGTCTCTCGGCTCAGCAGCTCCAGCATGCGCTTTCCTTGCTTCGCGCGCGCGTAGATCGGGAAGACAGCGCCGAGCGTCGGCGACTCCAGCGCGCGCTCAAAGCTCTCAGACCCTACGCCCACGCGCTCGGTCACAAAGTCCTTGAGCAGCCGGTGCGCGTGCTGGAGCCGCGCCGCCTGCTTCTTGTAGCCCACATGCACACGGCAGAGAGGTGCACAATCGGTATTATCGTCGTCATCGCGTTCAGCGCGAACACGTCCGAGACGCTCGCTCATCCGCCGACAGAACGCGAAGCGGAACGACTCGTGTCGCTCGCGCTCGTCCGCCTCCCGCAATTGCGCCAGCAGCGCCTTCATGCGCCGCGGGTACTCGAGTCGGGTCTCTCGGGGTGGCTCGGGAGTCTTCTCCGAGGTCTTCCCTGTAGATCTCAGCGGTGGGGTGTTCACGTCGAGCGCGCGGATGTCCTTGGCCATCGCCAGGATGGTCTGCAGCTCGTCGTCGTCCGCTACTGTGTCTTCGTCGTCCGCTGCTGCGTCTTCTTCGTCAGCTGCTTCGGTCGCCAGCGACGCGCGCACCTGTCGCGCACGCCGGATCGCGTCCTCGAGCGACGCGCTCAGCTGCTGCGTCTCCGCGTTCGCCTCCTCGCGGCGTTCGCGCTGCTTGTGCACGAATTGCAGTGCGCGTTCGAGCTCCGCGCATTTGCAGCGCAGCAGCAGCGCGCGCAGCTGTGCGTCGGCCGCCAGCGTCGCGAGCTTCGCGAGCAGCGCGCGCGCCTCGGCTGCGCACGCATCCATGGCGCACGCCTCCCTGTAAAAGGTGATGACGACGATCACACACGAGGCGAGTTGTCGAGTCCTCTCTTCTTCTCCGTTAACTTAGCCGCAAGTGTTGCGCTGTTTACTGCTTCGCTATCTACTAACAACCGACCTACTAACGCTTGGTGCTAACGGCAGGCGCAGCGCCCACCACTACCTGCTCGAGGAGTTGCTGCCGACGACCGCCTCGCTGGTACTGCTGCTAGTGGTAATGGCGCCATCGCTGCTGCTGCTGCTGCTGGTGACGCGCGCTTCCTTGCGGAGCTTGTGCTGCAGGATCGCCTCCGACACGCGCAGCCGCTGCTCCTGGAGCTGCACGAGGCGCCCAAGCGCTGTGTCCTGTTGTACGCGCATCTCCGTGACTGCTGCGGTGAGGCTCGCGAGCGCCGCCGTTGCCGCGGAGCTGCTCTCGTGTGCGAGACGCGCGGCCGACGCGTGCTTGGCCATGATGCCTGCGAGTCGGTCGACCGCGTTCACGAGCGCCTGGTCGTGCATCACGACTGTCTTGGCCGAGTCCTCGCTCGAGCCCGAGTCGTCCGGAGTCGTCAGGTCGCTCGCCTCCTGCGCAAACTCGCTGCGAGTCGCCCTCGCAGCAGCAGCGGCAGCGGCGGGCGTGCTGCTGGCGTTGCTGCTGTCGCTGCTCGGGCGATGGAGGGCTGACAGCGCGCCCGCGTGGCCGCTGTCCTTATGGCTCGCGCCCGCGACGTGGCGGATTTTCTTGTGCGAGTAGATGTCGCGCAACGTGCCCCAGTACTGCTTGTAGCTGGCGCTGCGGCGGTCATAGTCCACGTCCGGGTGTCGGAACGCATTCGCGTCGTACTCGGCGTCCAGCGACCGGAGCTTCTTCGCCGCCCTCTCGGTGTTCACACCCAAGTCTTCCGTCTCGGCGTCCGCACGGCGCAGCTCGGCGCGGGGGGCTTGGTCCTGCATGGCTCGCTTTGGCGCCGGAGGATTCAGCGCACGGCTTACGTTGTCGTGCACGTTCTGCCACCGCATTCCGCCGCCACGCTGTTGTCACGCAACATGCACACAAGAGTTCGTCACAGGAGCACCAATCTCCTCGTCAGCTACTACCATCGAATGACGCACCTGTTCTGGTGGTTGAGCACCGAGGGCGGGGAGTACTATTCGCGTGTGCGGTGCCTCCGCTGAGGGCACGGCCGCTGTAGACGGAGATTTTACGGCCTCGATGATCGACTGTGGTGGCGGCTGAGCACTCGCGCGGTGCTTGAAGATGCTGCTGCAATGATGGGCGTCAGGGTCAGAAGCTGGTCGCGGGGTGTGGTGCGCGGACTGGTGAGAGGCTGCACGTAAGATATGGCGTCGCGGTGATGGTGGCGGCAGGCTGACGAGCTCCGCATGCTGACTGCGCGGCGCTGCTACCAGCGGTGCCGAATAGCTTGCTTGTGAGTGCTGATGTTGTTGGGAGTCTACATTTGATTGGCGTGGGGTCTGCTTCGGACCTGGTGGCGCCTGCCGCTGGCTGGTGGCACCTGGAATATCTGCAGTCCCGAGGCTCTTTGCACTTCTGCGAGATGGCGGGGGCGGTAGCACCACCGGTGGCTTCTGACTGCCAGTCGGAGACGGTGCGGCCGTGGCAGCAGCGCTTACCGAGCACTTGCGCTGGCTGGTTGGGCTTGTGACGTTCGCACTTGTGCTTATGTTCTCATTGGGGCTTGTGCTGTTGCTCACATCGTTGCTGTTGCTGCTGCTGCTGCTACTGGTGCTGCTGGTGGTACTCACGACCTGCCGCTTTTGCATGCGATGCGAGTTGGTGCGCTCCTTATGGACGTCCCAGGCGCGCGTGCGGAAGCCCGAGTTCATGATCACAGGCTTGGGCTTCTTGCCGCCATGCACGGCATAGTGCACGTGGCAGACCTTGCAGAGCACGAAGCGGCCCTCATCATCGAGGCTGAGCACGTCTGGGTCGCTCAGGATGCTCACAGGCCACGCATCGGCCTTGCGCTTTGGCATGCGGAGCTTCTTGCGCTCTTGGTGGGTCAGGATGTGACGGTACGGGTGATGGCTATGCTGCTGGCTACTGGTCGAGACGCTCTTGCTGTTCTCCTGTGGTTTGCTGCTACTTGGTGTTGAAGTTGCTGTCACTGGTGATGATGGTGACGATGATGATGATGATGGTGGTGGTGGTGGTGGCGTGGACGTGCCACTCGCTACTGCGACTCGCGGCTCGAGCACTGTGACGAAAGACATGCACGACACGCGCTTGAGGCGGCGATGCTGTTGCTGCTGTTGCTGCTGCTGTATCGATAGAGGAGAGGGGGAACCAGGAGGCAGTGGATGTACACACAGTCGGTTCAGCTCACAATGCTCTAATGCTCATGCTCATCGCATTTGCACGAACCGTGTCAATCAATGGAACGATGAGGTCGGGCGGTGGTTGTGCAGACCGCCGACCAACTGCTACAGGTTGACTGGTTGTGGTACTGCCTGTTGCTTGCTTGCTTCTCGTGGGTCGAGATGCAGAATAGACAGCGGCGACGGTGGCCATGCCGAAGAAGAAGGCCCAGGAGCAGTGAGCGAGAGGCGCGAAGGCTGAGGAGCGCCATTTTCCCTGTGCTGCTGCGGTGAACCCTCTGTAAAATCATGCCAGACTCGGACATACAAACCCTGAGTCAAACTTGACAGTGACGACGACCAGCCGCCGGTCGGTCGGTGAAGTGCACATCTCCCTAAACTTAGAGTGGCGCGACAAAACAGAACGAACATAACCGAACGTAAGCGGTCAATGTTTCGTACTTGGAGCTCAAAAAGGACCAAGACTGGCATGCGCCTTGTACGTTTGAGCATGAGCAGCCCGAGCAGAGCATCGGTCAGGAGCGTACTTCGTGGCCAGTACATGCAGAGGCTCCCGTGACAAGTCACACTGGTTTTTAACAGCATGATATAAAAGTGTATCAGCGACGCTAATTTAATCCGTCACTGTTTACTTTGCACCTGCAAACGTATCCTGTATGTCCAGCCGGTATATTCCCAATCCTGTCACACGTACTGTCGTCGTCGCAATACACGGTGGAACACAGCGGAACAGACGCCAAACACGCTCAGTTTGCAGATTTCCTCGTATTTGGCGTTCGTTTCCTGGATTATTGGGCTTCGAGCGAGCTATCGCCGGGAATGCGTCGTCTTGGTATGGCATTCGCGTGAATTGTTCCGAATTGCCAGGCCGCGGCCGACCTGACCACCATGGCAGAGCTGCCGCCTGCGACCGCGCGCGACGAAGCGGCGGCCGAGGCCGACGACGAGGGCGAGGGCGAGGAGCTGGAGTTGGAGATGACGGAGGAGGACGACGAGGACGACGCGGAGAGCGCCGAGAGCGCGGACGCGCGCGACTACCGCAAGGCCGCGGAGGTGGCCCCGGATGCGGCTGGCGGGGCCCGAGCGAAGAAGAGAGTGCGCATCGCGGACGTCGCGAGCGGCGGCGCCGACGAGGACGAGGACGACGGCGAGCGCGAGAGCACAGCCGCGGAGGAGGACGAAGAAGAAGACGACGACGACGAAATGGACGAGGACGAAGACGACGACGACGAGCCGGACGAGCCGGACGAGCCGGACGACAAGCAGGTGTCGCTCGACAAGGTGGAGCTCTCGGACAGTGCGTCCATGCTGCGCATGCTGCGCGCGCTACCGGAGCTGGAGGCGCGGCGCCACGAGCACTTCCGCCGCGCACACTTTGAGCGTGGCGCCATCAAGCGCGTGCGTGCAGTTCATGGGAGCCGAAAAGACTTGAGCAGAGGTCGGGGGAGTAGGAGAGAAGAACTGACTGGGTGGTGGAGATGATGTGGTGTTGCTGTAGTGCATGGCACGGGTGATCCAGGAATGCTCGGGGGCGGACAGGAAAGTCCCGACGGTGAACAACGTGATGGCGATTGTCATGGCCGGCATGAGCAAGGTGTTCGTGGGCGAGATCATCGCTGAGGGTACGTGCGTCTACAACGAGCAGAAGCTCCATTCTCACTTCATTTTCGCTGTCTAATGAGGAAAGTGGTGGCTGCTGGGGTGAATAGCGCGCCGGATAATGGAGAAGAACGGCGAGACCGGACCGATCCAGCCGCACCACCTGCGCGAGGCGCACCGCAAGTACTACGCCCGCCGGCCGCTCGCGCGTGGCCGCAGCCTGCGTCGTCTGCTCCGCTGATCAACATATGGCGGCGCTGACAACGCTGCATCGACTTCCACTTGCTAGCGGCAACGCGGCATCAAGAAAACACGTTTACTCTATTGTCATATCCACAACTCTATTGTCACTTTCGCCGCGCGAGGTTCGCGGCGTATAACATTTGCACGACATCCGAGTGGCCGGCAGCAACCGCACCATGCAGTGTGTGCGTGGTGCACTCTTCAGACCGGTGATCGTGGAGAAACTGGACAACTCCCAAGTGTCCTCCTGCGGCTGCCTTGCTCATCGCGCGAGTAGTGCAACCTTCCCTTCAATGCTCGTGAAGAAACCTGAAAACATCGAAATATCCGCTCGTTGTCTCATCATCCATCGTGCCCAGTGTACACCTTTCGATCCGGTGGTCGTGGAGATACCCGATAACACCGAGATGTCCCCGATACGCGGCACTATCCATTGTTCACTTCGTGTAGCCCTCGCGACGCCGATTGTGCAGGAGCTACACCATCAGATGATCACGGATACTTGCCTTCTTGTCCATTGCGTGCATGGTGTAGCCTTGGTCCCGGATCGTGTGGAAAATTGCACGACGGCGTGATGCTCTTGTGCGGCCGCATAGTCCATCGTGTCGGTCGTGCTGCCCTCGGTGCGATTCGTGTGCACGTACGAGATGACGTCGAAGTACTCTCTCGGCTGCGACGCTGATTACTTCAGTCGAGCACGGTGCAAACTCGCACTTCTCATGGAGAAGCCGCAGCATTTCGATCCAGCCGTTCTTCGTGGCAACTTCGATCGCGCGGCCGATCGCGACCAAATTTCAATCGAAGATGCGTTGACGCTTGTACAAAAGCTCCATTTTGTCGAGCGCGCCTTGGCTCGCGGGTGTACAATATCTGTACAGTCATCGCATGACTGACGCAGACCCAGACCCAGACCGTGGATTGCACCTGCCAAAGACTTCTCCTCGCATAAAGTCTCATACTCTCGGTCTGTCGTCGCGATCTTCAGCGTCTCCTTGAGTATCTTCAGACAATGTGTCGCGACGGCGCAGCGCATCGTACCGCTGATCCGATACTCGGCTTTGACCTGCTCTCAGGGAACTTGCGCGCCTCAACCATTTGCTGCAAGTGGCTCTAATATTTCCTCCAAATCGCTCCATACGCACTCTTCTCGTACTCATCATTCGAGTATGTTGTGGCTGGTGCGTTCGCCGAGAATCGGAGCTGTGGCGTTCGACTGGGGCAAACCGGATATGCGAAGTGTGTGATTCGCTGCCAGAACCCCCCAGATGTGCGCATCTTGTGGGGGAATGGAGATGTTGCAACGCAAATCTATATTCTTTGTCGATCCTTTGCTGCAGTTCAAGTGGTGCATGGGGTGGTTCGAGACCTGGATCCGCGGTGGGAAATGGGAAGTGTAGAGTGTCAGTCGAACATGACAAGGTCAACACAAGAGAAGAGAGCTCGATGAGATTGATCCATCCATCGATCCATCCACCCATCGTCACATTGACAGCAGCGGACCTTCCAGTTTCGTGACCTCAGAGAACCAATAATCGGGTAGGCATTCAACAAGACCTCGAACCGAGTTCACGGCACCCACCAGACACTTGGCATTTAGCAGTAGCAGAACTACTTCAGAAGATCATCATCATCGTAACCATCACTTGCGTTGCGTCCATCCCCACTTGCCCGCAACCACCATGCTAACAACAAGACGCGCTTACTCTATTGTCATATCCACTAATCTATCGTCACCATCGCTGTGCGAGGTCTGCGGCGCTACCGTCGGCGCCACCCTGTAGCAGCGGCGCATTCACATCAGCGTCATCATCGGCGCCGCCCTCGTCGTCGTCGGCTCGGTACGTGCCATAATTCATGTCGCGCTGGGATCCTGGCGCGAAAAGCATCTCGTCGCGACTTGAGCGATGCTGCTCTGACGACGGCGGTGGCGGCGGCGGGTTCGAGTACGAATAGTCCTCCTCATCGATGGCCGAGAGCAGGTATTGATCCTTCAGGAGCAGGTTGATCTCCGGGAACGACGGCCGCAGATCCGGGTTCGTGTCCCAGCACGCGCGCATGAGCCGCGCGAGGCTCGGCGGACAGTTGATCGGGATCACTGGTCGCAGCCCGTTCACGACAGCTGTCATCTACGGATTCGACAATCAAACAGGATATGGTGAATAATGGTTCGTCAACAACTCGGCCATCACCACGCAAGCTGAAAGGGCAACAAGACGCACCAGTTGGAACGGGTTCATCCCTTGGTCACCGTACGGCTTGCTGCGCGACCACGTTGAGTATAACAGAATGCCGAACGAGTACACGTCGCCCTTCGTGGAGCACTGGATGCCGCCCATCGTCGCCATCTCCGGCGCCATGTAGCTTGGCGTGCCCACCTGTGTGTGTGTGTGTGTGTGTTCAACGCAAGATACAAGATACAACTTGTCAACTTCGGCACTGACAGGTGCACACACAATGCCCACACAATCCACACATGCACATGAAGATAGCGCACCTCAGCTGTCATGGACGTCATATCGGGATCAATGAGGCGCGAAAGGCCAAAGTCGCAGATGTTAACGTCGTTGCGCTCCGAAATGAGCACGTTCGCGGGCTTGAGGTCGCGGTGCACGACGTTGCGGCTGTGCAGGAACCCCATGCCGCTCACGATCTCGTTGATAATCTTGAGAAAGAAGCTCTGTTCCAGCGGACCTTTCAGCGCCGGGTTCTCAATCACCGCGTTAAGCGAGTTCGGGCAAAAGTCCGTCACGATATATAGCACACGGTTGTAGTAGCTGACGCCGTAGAAGCGCACGACATTCGGGTGGTGCAGGCGGCTCAGAATGCCCACCTCGCGCCGGAAGAAGCTCTGGAAGTACTCCTGGCCAGTCACGGGGCTGTACAGCCGCTTCACCGCTACGACAGAGCTCCCGCCGCCGCTGTGGAACAGACTGCGGAAGACCTGTCCCGATGTACCATTGCCCACCTCGCACTGCAGCGTCAGCGACTCGAACGGGATGAGCCAGTCGCGTGAGTCGTTCGACACGAAGTGCTCAAGATCCGCCATGCCCGAGATCTCCATGTACTCGGAGCGCGAGAACGAGTTGCTACCGCCCCGGTTTAAGAACGTGGCGTTCGCGCCACCACCATACTGGCGCGGCTGGCGCGCAAGACGCCGCATCGTGCACATGCACAGGCCGAGTGTCGAGAGCGCGATGCTGCCGAGTACCGCCACCATTACGAACGGAAAGTCGTAGATCTCGCACGCCTTGCCACTGTAGCGCACGTCGCAGTGACACACCACGTCGTCATTGTCTGCGAGAACGCACTGACCGTGGCCGCTACACGGCGTCTCCGACTCGAGGAATCCCGGGCAGAGCTCGCAGTGAGGGCCGATGTAGCCCTCCGAGCACGTCGTACACGGCGCTTTGTCCTCGAGCTTCCAGCCATCGTTGCAGATGCACTCACCCGTGCCGTTCAGGCCGCTCGAGCATCGCCCGTGCCCGCAGTCGCGCGGACACTCGGCGCAATCTTCGCCGAAGAACCCGTCCTCACAGTCGTAGCAGTCGGTCGTGGAGCTCCATCCACGGCGACAGTTGCACGTTCCTTCGCCGTGCAGCCCGTCATCACAGCGGCCATGCCCGCACTTGCGGCACGGCACGCACGTGGGGCCGTAGTAGCCGCTCATGCACCCGACGCAGTTGTTCGAGTCGGACCAGCCGACATCGCAGATGCAGCGGCCGTCGCCATCCTGCCCGTTATTGCAGTGCCCGTGCGGCGCGCATATCGGGCACGAAAGACAGTGCGGGCCGAAGTGCTCCGGGGAGCACTGGCACGACATTGTCATCGGGTTGAAGTCCCAGCCCTCGTCGCAGAGCGCACAGCGCGAGTCCGCCGTGTAGCCTTCGTCGCAGATGCAGGTGCCGTCACCGATCGACGAGTCGTTGCAGCGCCCGTGGTTGTTGCACGAGCGGCACTGTGTGCACGACTTGCCGTAGAACCCGGACATGCACTCCTTGCAGCTCGCGTTCGGGTCGAAACCCTCAGGGCAGACGCACTTGCCATCGCCGAGCAGCCCGTGGTTGCACCGACCGCCGTCGCATGCGCGGCACGGTGCGCAGTCTTTCCCAAAGAAGCTGCTCATGCAGTCCATACAGTTCTGTGCCAGGTCGAAGCCCACGGCGCACGAGCACCGCCCGCTGCCCGTGATCCCGTCCTCGCAGTTACCGTGCGGGAAGTTGCAGTTCGGGCACGGCTGACACCGGTCACCGAAGAACCCGGGAAGACACGTCGCGCATCGCGTCGCCGGATCGAAGCCGGGGGCGCATACGCACTTGCCGCTTCCGAGCTCCCCGGAGTCGCAGTGTCCGCCGTTCTGGCACGGCGCGCACTGATTCTCGCAACCAGCGCCGAAGAACGCGCCGGAGCAGTCCCGGCAGTCCGGTCCGGCATACCCTGGGCTGGATAACGAGAGAGAGAGAGAGAGAGAGAGAGAGAGAGAGAGGAAAGGATGCGTCATCCGACACAGAGCAGTGAGACGAGATGTAGGCAAGCCAAACTCACTACCACTTCTTACGTACAGGCAGTTACAGGCGCGCAGCATGAGATCGTTGCCCGCGCAGAGGCACTTGCCATGGCCGAAGCACGTCGAGCGGTCGCTCTCATTCCAGCCTGGGCACGCTGCAGCTCGTTCGATCAGGAGTGAGCATCACCATCTCCGATCTTCAACAGCAGTAGCAGCAGCAGCAGCCCCACCTGCTTTCTCTTCAGCCTGCACGTAGATGTTGATCTCGGCGTAGGCGGCGATCGAGACGCCGCCCATGGAGCACACGGGCCGCTCGTGGTGGTCGCCGGTCCATGCGACGGCGAGCGCAATATCGAGCGAGTTAGCGGCCACGACGTGCGCGATAGAGAGGCGGCCGGCGGCGCCGATGATGCCGTTGCCAAAGGGCGGGAAGATGTTGAACATGTCGTCGCAGTGTGGGTAGTTGGGCAGCGCGTAGGCGGCGGCGGGCGCCACGGGCGCCGCGAGCAGCTCGGCGCCGTTCACACGGAAGCTCACGACGGCGCCGCGGCCGCCCGCCGCGTTCGCCCAGTCGATCTGCTTCACAGCCACGGCGGCCTCCGCACTGCAAAGCGTTTGTTGCGACAGGTCGAGCCCATCGAACGTCACGCGCTCGAGCGGCGCGAAGGCGCACGTCGCGTTGCGCCACTCGCGGCAGAGCGCGAACAGCTGCGCCTGGCGCATGAGTGCGTGTGATGACGTTATCAGCGTCGGTGTCAGCAGCAGCAGCAGCAGCCAGAGTGGAAGCAGGAGACGCGTCGGCGCCATGGTGCCCGCTCGCTCGCTCGCCCGCCGCTCTGCCTGCACGCGCCGGGGGTGGTCGACGTCGAAGCGATTGGGAGATTGCGAGAATCAGCTTCGAAGCCCGAAGATCGAAGAGCCTGGGAAACAGACTGGAAGATGGAGTACATTGCGAATAGTAGCCTCCAACTGCGATACAAGCTAGTACTGAATGAGCCTATCAAATCGCATTTTGCGAAAATTGTTGCGCTTTTGACTTTTTTCAAGACAACCATCCGCTATGAGGAACGACAACGCCCTGAGTTCGATCTCGATCCGGGAACGGACGAATGGCAAACGAATGCCGACGACGACGACGTCGAGATCACCAATACGAGCGCACGAGAACTGGCTGCGCAGATCGCGTCGAGTTATTCGCAACCGCATGCAGTCAGCGGATGTCCACTTGACAGGATGCTTCGTCTCCTATAATCTCGCAGGTCGAGATGGCACCAGCTCGATGCTGACTCAACTTATAACGAGATAACCTCTGGATGAGTTTGGCGAAGCCGCGTGCCGAGCAGCAGCACGACGGGCACCCAAGAGCGCTTGTTTTTATGGTATATGTATGGTCTATGATACTCTGCTAGCTTTTTCTAATGGTACTTCCTCACGAAGTCGATGTATGTGTCTTGTGTGTCACTGCTCTCGGTGCCATCCGACAACAGAGAAGGAAAGCTCACGCCAGGTCGAGCAGCATGTCGAAGTGCTCATCCGCGAGCTCCCGGATGTGCGCGTTCCAGTGCGAGCGCGCACTCTCGTGGAGCGCCGACGCCACCAGCTCGCGCAACGCGCGGTCGCGGGACAGATGCATGTCCATGAGCGGCAGGTTCCCGCACAGCCCGCATGCCTCCTTGGCGAGCAGGAAGTGCGGCGAGCGGATGCCCGCCGCGATGCGCGCGAACGCGCCGCGCACAACGTCCTCCGAAAAGTAGAGTCCGCATCGGAGGAAGTGCGCGAGGAGCCCGCCCGCGAAGCGCAGGAAAAAGAGCTGCAGCTGCACGTTGCGCGCTGGCCACTTGCGCAGCAGCCAGCGCAGTAGCTCCTCGCCGTGCGCGGGCGAGAACGCGGCCAGTCGGTAGACCACCTCACCGAGTGCGCCGTATGTCGTCGCTTCGAGCGAGTCCGAGTGTTCGTTGAACTTCTCGAGCTGGTTGTTCTCGTCCTGCCGGCGCGGTTTGCCAGGTGAGCTCCGCAGTAGCAGCTTCACCGCGCGGGTCAGCTCGTCGCAGTACGCGCTCACGGACTGCTCCTCCTCGTTCTCCTCGTCGCCATCGTCATCGTCGCCCAGCGGCACACCAGCCGCGTGCACGCGCTCGAACTCGAGCGTGTCCAACACTCCAGCGAGGAACGCCGTGAGCCCTTTCAAGCTCACGCACTCGACGTCAGCGAAGCGTCCGCTCGAGGCGTCCACGCCCTGGTGGTGGTAGATCGCCAGCGCCGTAGACGCCACCGCCTCCACGACCGCACTTCGGCGGTGACGCATCGCGCGGAAGACCGCGAGGAGCACCGCGAAGCGGTTGTGTTGCGCGCGCGCGTCCAGCTTCACCGTCGCGAGCACAGACCTGGCGACCCACTGGTCAGAGCAGTGCTGCTCCAGCAGCTCGTCATTCTCGTGGCCCGGGTGCAGCTGCTCGGCGTCACCAGCGGCAGTCTCGAACACCATCTTGGTGAGCGCCGCCTGGAACTGGAGCAGATCGACCTCCAGCTCGGCGTTCTTGGCCTTAACCAAGGGTTTGCGACCTGCCGCGTCGTCTTCTTCAAAGTGAAACACGCCGCTGCCGTGGGCGTGCGCCGACGGACCCGTGAGCAGTAGCAGGTTGAGCTCCTTGCCGACGTCCACATGCGGCAGCAGCTGCCCCATGAGCTCGAGCACGACATCCTCTTGGTTGCCCGCGTCGCAGCTAGCATCGCGCTTAGACGCCAGCTTCTCGTGCTTCCAGCGCCCCACGCGACGCTTCGACTTGCGCTTGGATGCGTCCGCGGGCGACGAGCCCAGCTGTGCGAGGTCGTCGTGATTCAGCAGGTTGCCCGACTCGTTGAAGAACGCTGCGCTCTCGAAGAGCGTCATTGTCGCGCGCTTGCTGCTACCGCTGCCCGCGCTACGGCTGAGCGGCGCCGACGTCGACAGCGCTACACCACCTCCGTCTCCAGTGGCTCGCCACCGGTTCGGGTGCTGGTTCTCGTCCTCGTCGTTCTCGCGTGCGACGCCACTGGCGACGGGCGGCCACGAGGATGGCGCAGAGGCGGCGAGCCAGAGGTCGCGCTCGCGGCGCAGGTCAAGCAGCGGAGCGCGGTGGTGGCTCTGGTGGTGGTGGCCGTGGGTCTTAAACTTGTGCTTTGTTGCGGAGGAGGAGGAGGAGGAGGCTGATGCTGAAGCGGCCGAGCGCGAGCCCTTGGGTCGACGCGGCGCCACGGGCTTCCACGGCGGCAGTGGGCTGTCAGCGTCCGAGGCCGACAGCAGCAGCGATCGCCGCGGCGACTCGTGGGCAGTCGCGACCGGGGACATTGGGGAGAGGGGAGGAGAAGCTAAGCTGGCGTCGTCGTCGTCGTCGTCGACGACGTTGGGTTGTTGTTGTTGTCGTCGTCGCCGAATATTGCGATATGCCCTGAAGCCTGAAGCTGGCCATCGAGAAGCGTCACAAGAAAATGTGGGGTAGGTTGGGTAGTTTACGGTGAGGTGAGTTGTGGAGGTAGTTTTCGCGCGTGATTTCGAATGCGCGGACTTGGCGTTTGTATGTCGAGAGCCTTTTGGCGCGAGATTCGCGGAAATATTTCCTTGAAGTTGTGTGATGGGTGGAGTTTGCGCGATTTGCGAGCGAGCGAGCCTGGCTGGCCACTTGGCGAGCTCTCTGGCGTAGCTTGCACACGAAGAGCAGCACTGCGAGCGCCCTCGCGTGCTTCGCTTTTCGAGAAAAGAAGAGCTTTGTGCTTGCCTTGCTGGCGAGCACGAGTCACGATGCTCGGACAAGAGAATGAGTGCGTGAGCGAGCGAGTGAAGCCTGAGTTGTTTTGTGTTTTTGTGGGACTCGAAACTCGAATCTTGTATTGGTGCCTCCGCCGCCGTCATCATCATCGTCACCGCAGCCGTCTTCAACACGTTGCTGTCTCCGGCCGAGTTCGTTTTCCAGCGGACACCAGTTGGCGAATCTCTGGGCGAACAAGCGCGCACACGCGAAGCGGCGGTGGCACCTGCCACCTGGCAGATGCGCGTGCCTTGAGGGCTTTGTTTTCTGCTCGTTCTGGTGCTTTTGCGCTCGATGCCACCACCACAGTGGCGTAGTAGTGGTTGGGTGGCATCTGCCCATAGCAGAAGAAAGAGCTTTTGGGTCGGTGTTGCCCTCCTTCCTGCTCGATGCGATGCAGCGGTGGCGCGGCACGGCGCAAGCGCCGGGATCTGAATTCGCTTTTTGGCTGTCTGGATAGCGAGCGAATCGGATCGGCGGTGACGGGCGCGACGTGTCTACTTTCTGGCGAGTGAGCAAGCGAGCTCTGGCTATTTCGGGCACTCCAAATCTTTCTTTTTTTAGAACTTTCGGCAGCGGAAAACCATGCATAATTAAGTGCCATAAAAACTGTGCTGATTACCTATTGAGTTTGAGAGGTGTATCAAACAAATAGGATACTTGAGGCGCGCACAGGAAGTACTCATGAGAGCGCAAACGCTCGAGTCTGCACATGTGGTCGAAGTTGTCAGGGCAGGTTCCCATTGACATTTCGCGCCCAAGCACTCAAGTCGCTTAAGATCCTAAGCACCGCCGCTGTCGCGCCTCCTTCAAGGCTCAAGTCTCGCCCAAGTGACCAAGGTCTTCGAGGAGTGGCAGTGTGAAGACCAAGCGTGCCGTCGGATCAATTGCATGTTTCAAGATCGTGTGCTGAAGCCCAACACTCCTGAGTGCACTCGACCACCCTCCTCGATCTCAACGCCAGACCAACTTCGGGTCTAGACGCAAAGTCGGCAGCAGAGCGCAGCCTCCGACTTTTGACGTCTGATGCGCCTTCTCCACGGTGATACGCAAGGCGTAGCCTGCACTCGTGCAGGCCCGACAATACCGGCAGTCTCGAGACCAGCCATGACAGAGAAAGTCCTCGCAGTCCTCAAGTGAGCGAGCGCGTACGACTTTCTGGGCAAGAGATCGATGTGAGCGAGCGTGCTCCTATACCGGGTCTTGTCTCCTCTGGGAGTCAAGGCCCGGTCTGGGAGAGCCATAGCCCGTGTGTCAGTCAGCTTCTAGGTCTCTAGAAGTTGTCGAACTTAAAGGGAAATCAATGGTAAACTGGGTCGACACACCTCGCGCTTGTTGAGAGTGGCACGCGCTCATGTCGGCCGAGTACGTGCTGCGCATGGACGTGCTACGTAGCAAGCGCGAGGAGCTGTGAGTTGCACGAGTCGCTGCTCTCATGATCTCTCTCTCTCTCTCTCTCTCTCTCTGTTGTCGCACTCAATCTTCTCCTTCGCTTGAACCTGGCAGCACAGCGAGACGTGTTGCGCTCGAGAAGCAGCTCGCGCTACGGGAGGCGACAGCTGCTGAGTTCGGTGCTGTTGCGCGCCAGAGTGCGACGCTCAAGTGGAAGCGCGCGCGTGCCGCCGCAGTCGCCGCCAAGGCACGCAACGACGACTTCATCCGGTCATTGCATGATATCCAGCAGCAGGCGAGCGAGACACTGCATCGCCATCAGCGTGATCTATCGGCGACAAGTGCACTGCTCGAGCAGGAGAAGAAGCGGTATTTCCAGAAAGTCGAGTCGCTCTATCCAGCGTGGCAGGAGAAGCTTCAAAAGAATCGCCTCCAGACGCTGCGAGCACTCGAGGAGAAGAAGCGGGCGGTCGAGAAGCGGCGGTTTCTGGCCAAGAAGGTGCGAGATCGATGCTGCTGGAAGAGGTGTGAGGGTGCAAGTGCACGCTTTGATGCGAGTGCGGGGTGGCCTTGTGATGTTTTTGATCGCAGACTTTCGAGAAGGAGCGGTCACTGGACGAACTCATCCGGCAAGCGGTGTGTATCAAGACCGATTGTCTATTGCGATGTGCTGCGTTCTGATGGTGGATATCCTCTGGCTTCGCGCGCGAGCAGAGTCGCGACATTGAAGTGTCGGAGAGTCTGGAGAAGTTTGAAGCTTCCGAGCGTGAGCTCGTTCGGCACCAGATCAACACACGCAGTACTGCGCGTTACGACGAGATGACCCGAGTCGAGGTGCCTCCTGTCTCAGTAAACCACAGAAGCGATGCATTCTTGTTCAGCGGAGACAGTGCTCGTGTCAGCGAGACGCACCAACAACGCTCACGAACCGTTGACAGCCCTCCAAAGGCGACAGCAGCACCGGGGGCCATGCACACTGCTGGTGAGATGAAGGCGATCACGGTTGAAAGAACTCTACTGAGTCCTGACAGCATTGCGACGGTCACACGCAACTTGACGCCGGCGCCAGTGTCTCCTCTTGTCGAGCTGCCTGTTCTTGGAACGTACGTCAGCAGCAACAACGAGCCACGCGAATACCATGGTACAACACTTGATCGCATTCCGACAACATCTCCGATTAAAGTGCCGGTTGGCGAGACAGTGGTCCGAGGCATCATCGTGACACCGGCAAGCACTATGACATCTGTACCGTCTTCCTCGATTGGAGTGCGACCTGACAAAGAAGCAAACAGCGTCATTCATGTCGACCAAGCTCGTAGGCAAAACGAATGCGTGGGTGACAAAACGTCGACACCAGTATCCCTGATCGACTGCACAACTGAGATCGCGGCGATCACACGCGCCGCGCCACAGACACCGGTGCCTTCTCCAGTCGAAGTACCAGTTCTTAAGACGTACGACAGCAGCATTAGTATCAACGAGACACAAGAACACTACGGAGCAGCCAATCCCATTCCGATATCCATATCAACGCCTCCAATCGACATGCCGGTTGTCGAGATTGCGATTCATAACACCATCGCGGCATCAACAAGCACCACGACATTTGCACCGACTCCCTCGACCGAAGAGCGATCAGTCGAAGCAGATAACAGCACCGTGCAAATTAGTGCATCGAGGGAACAACAAACATCCGTGGCTGATGAAATGTCGAAACCGGAACATCTACTCGAATCCCCTGAAAGTAGTACAGTGCTCCGGGACAACGCATCACCACCAGCACTCCTGCCTCCCGATAACAGAACAGCTGTTGACACTGTGGCAACCGAAACTAACTTGATATCAAGCTCATCACCCTCGATTGAGGCGACGATCGCTGAGGCAGACAGTGATACCATCCCAGTCAATAACCCAGAAGAGCAACACGAAGAGATGGCTGACAGATTACCTTCAGCACCAGCAGCGCTGGACGAAGCACCACCCCCCGGGACTCCGACAACTGAAGCCATCTTGCCAGCTGCAACAACGCTCGGGGCTCGGATGCCTGAAAGCATCTTGCCGCCCGCATCTGTGATCGAAGTGCCAATTTCTGAGGCGACCGAAAGTACCGTTTGTATCAGCGAGGTGACGGAGTATCAAGAACAGAAGATTGGTAGCATATCGGCCTCATCAACTCGAATCGAGGTATCAGCTATAGGAACAACGAACCCTTCAACGACCGCTGAGGAGAAGCCAGCCGAAGAGGTACTGAGCTACCGTATTTGTATCCCGTAGTTGCTATCACCGCGCTTGTCTCATCTATTCGACGCTTCTTCTGTGTGCAGCGAAAACTATCAGTCGTAGAGAAGCTTTCACTGGCGGACAAAGTCAAGGTCTTGGGGGCTTTGATGACCCGTGTGGAAGAAGGGGCCACTGAAGGCGACCAGTTCAGCTCGTCTGTTGCCGAGAGTAGCTCAAACGCTGATGCAAAGCGCGAGCTCATTCGGTGCGCGCGCATTCTGTGCGGTCCGAGATCGCGGCAGATTACTGATCCGTTTGTGTTTCCAACGGAGACAGAATGGCGGTCGGAGGTCGGAAGGCGCAGATCAACTTCTTCGGCTCGGATGTCTGCTTCGAGCTCATCCTCGACATCGCTAGAGATGTCGGTGCAGGTACGAGTATGTAGAGATTATTCGTGCAAGTCGCCGTCCATTCACTTGCATGCGAGCATCAAACACTATCGGCGTGATGTTGCTTGCAGTGCTTTTCCCGTCTCGAGCGTTTGAAGGCATCATGAACGAGCAAAAGATCAAGAAAGTGCATCAGAACTCAAAGGACAAAGAACTCGGTGCGCTTGCACATTGTCCTTGTGTTTACGCATCGGCCCCGCTAACAATACCAATGCGAACACTTTGGTGGGTGCCAGAGCTCTGGAAGCTCTTGTCCAACCACATGAAGCAAATGGTGACATTGAAAGCGCTTTCAGCATCAGCGATCGCAGAACTTTTCGGAGGCGCGTTTCTCCACACCGACCCAGCAAATCAACGATCTCAGCGCAAGGTCGGAGCTCCTCTCACATTCAGCTGTATTGCTGTCACTGACAGTCTGTGATCTAAACATGCGTGAGCAGATGCACGACCTGCTCGCGAGTGTGTGCGGTGTCAGCACTTCGTCCGGAAGTCCGAAGCGAGAGTCCGCGGCAGCGTTTCCTTCTTCGGCTTCTCCAAACCGAGGCTATCAGAGTGGCAGCAGCGGGGCATCCAGTCCTGTCGCAGCGATACCAAGTCCACGGCTTCAGCAGCAGCAGCAGAGTCCGCGTTTCGAACCTCCGTCTCTGCTCCAGACTGCGTTCCTCCAGCACCAGAGTCCACCAAAAACCAAGACATTCGGGATCGCATCCACCGGGTGCGTCTCTGCTCCAGGAAGTCTCTCGAGGGCGTGGAATCTTGTGACTGACTCCAGGAGGTCCTCCTTCTCTCTCTCTTTCTCTCTTTCTCTCTCAGCTTTAAGAAAAAGAGCGATTCCCAGGACATATTCATGAGCATGGCATCGTCCCCACCGTCGAGTCTGGGCTACAAGTCTCCTGCTTCAGCGTCCGGGTCCGCATCCTCGCGGCGATTCGCGAAGGACGACGACGACGACGAGTTCGACGTCGACTTCTAGCCAGTATCATCCAGTGTTTCGCTCATTCACAAGCGTTCCAAAGAGTACCTCCCACGTACTATCGAGTTTGAAGTACAAAGTTCTTGATTCATTTTATCATTTTTCCGTCCTCCCCAGAGTTCTTCAATGTGGCGCGCCGCCGAGAGCGACGACTACGAGGCCGCAGCGCCCGCCGTGCAGGCGCACTTCCACGCGCTGCGCGCTGAGGACGCGCTGAAGCGCGGCGACGTAGTGGCCACGGAGCGCGAGGCACGGCTGGCGAGCGAACGCTTCCTGCAGGCGGCAGCGCGCGCTGGCGCCAACAAGCGCACGGTGGACGCGTTGCTGCTGCTCGCCGAGACGTACGAGTTCCGCGCCAAGCTGACGCGTGCGGAGAGCAGCGAAAACGGTGGTTCCACCGCCAGCAGTAGCAGTAGCGTCGCGAAGCCCACGAGCAGCGGCGATGCACTAGCTGATAGTGGGGCGCGGGAGGCGACGACGAAGGCGACCGAGGTTGGCGCGATGACGCCGACGACCGGCGGCGCGCATGACCCGGCAGTGGTCGCGGCTGCAGAGTCGCAGCTCAACGTTGCGGCGGCAGAGATGGAGGAACTCTGGCGCCGACTGCAAGAGATCGGACTCTCGGGCGCCGGTTCGCCGGATAAGGTGCGGCTGGTAGAGCGGCTGTCGGTCGGTCGGTTGGACGAATAGCGAGAAAAGGAGGAGGAGGAGGAGCTGACGCTGGCTGCTAACGTGCGCAGAACAACGTGCTGGTGTCGTCGCGTCATCTGTCGTCGTCGCTCGGTGATTCGTTCTGCTTACTGCCGGCGAAGACTAAGTAAGTGCGTCTCTACTGCGGAATGGTTGTCGCCGCCTGTGCGCGACTGAACGCTCTAGTGTGTGGACACATTCCCTTCAGATCCCCTGCTGGTGTGCACGGCACTGCGATCGACGGCGAGTCGACACTGCGGGCAGCGGTTGCTGCGCGGATGCGGAACCAGCGCCTCCGGTGCGTGTGCTCGCGCATGGCTCCGTTTGTGTGTAGCAAGCAGCCTAAGGTCGAAGGATACGCTTGTTTATGCCCGAGCGCTGAAGGCTGATGGAGCAGCAGTACGGGCAGCGCGCAATCCTCGACGACAGATTCCACAAGCAGCAACAACAGCAGCAACAGCAGCAGCAGAGGTCATCTGGAGGCTCTGGAGGACACAACGGCGGGCTCAGTCCGCACGCAGCCGTCGGGAATGATGGACAGCAGCCTCACAACTCGGATCGTCGGGCTGGGAACGCGTACGCGGAGAACCCGCACCACTTCACGCACGACCGCCGCAGCAGCAACAGCAGCGTCGCGAGTGCGCAGCCTGCCCCGGAAGTTGAAGCACTGCAGGAGACGATCGCGCACCAAAAGTACGAGATCGTGCGGCTGCTCAACACCGTCAAGTCTCTTAGCTCGGAGAACACAAAGCTTCTTAAGGTGCGTGCGCGTGTATGTGTGAAGCCAGCAGGTTCAGGATGACGCGTCTTCTGTGCTCGTGATGGTAGTTGTTCGCGCTGTGCGGCCATCTCACGTGTTGTTGCTCCTGTCGATGATGTCGCTGGTGGTCGCTGGTGTCTTGGACAGAAATGCGATACGCTGTCGAGTGTGCAGAGCGAGAACCGGGAGATCCAGGAGTCGATGGAGAAGTTCAAAGCGCACTACAACCAGAAGGTGATGGAGGACGCTGTTGTTCATCCTCGCGGCGTGGACACCGTGCTGACATTGTTGAGCGTATGAATGAACTTGAACCAGCTCGTAATGATCAAGCGAGCGCTCGAAGAATGGCGACGCCAGCGCAACAGCGCGGCGGCAGCTTCTCCGCTGTCTCCTGTCCCGGGATCATCCAGTCCGAGTCAGAGTCTGAGCTCTGTTACACAAACCAACAGCGCGCACACAGCAGCGCTCGAGGCGAGACTCCAACTCCAGGAGCAGCAGCTCGCGCAGCTCACGGAGGCGATGAAGACCAAGGATGACCAGCTGGCCAAGTACGAAAAGTGGTACAAGACGCTCAAAGCTGGCGCGAAAGCCAAGCAGCGCAGTCAGGGCGGCGCAGGCGGCGGCGCACCGGCGTCCATGAGCGGCAGCGACAGCTTCGGGGGTGCGACGGTGCCGCCGAGAGACTCGTTTACGAGCAGCAGCAGCTTCCATGGCCGCCAGAGCGGAGTCGGCGCCACTGGCATCGGTAGCAGCGACGACGCGGCGAACAGTGGACGACCACCAGCGCATCCGACTCGCCGAGCGCTGTGAGGTCGAAGAGAGGTGGCTGGATGCATGCCGCATGTAAGATGCAGCGCCTCCCAACCGCGGTAGATAATCTCGAGCGTAGCAACAAGACGTGTATGAAAGCGACTTGTATGTATTCCGTGGTGATCACATTCGCGAGTTTGAGACCTCTTCGACGAGCTGCTGGACCTTCGGCAACGCAGAGCGCGACTGCTTCCATCGCGCACCTAAGAGCAGCAGAAGACGACGCTCGCCTGCCGTCCACGATGAGATGACGGACGGCAGGCGACCGGGGAGCCGACCTCACGTCTTCCGCCGCCCAATTGCTGACTTGACCTATCCAATTTATACTAACTATTGCATCAGCGGGGCACCTGACAGTGCCCCTTGAACGGGAACAAACACCCTGCATGGAGAGCCGAGACACCCTGTTGTTGCTGAAGCCGCCGCAGCCGCAGCCGAAAAGCGCCAAACGCACCGCGCGTCACGTCCATCACCACCACAATCCGTCCATCACACAAGGTTTTTAGAAGCCGAAGAGACCGCTGAACGGGATCTCCGCCTGCTCCTTCGCGAACGTCTCGAAGTACTGGTAGATGATCGTCACGGCGAGCAGGATACCCGTGCCCGAGCCGATCGCACCGAGCAGGTCCGCAACCATCGACAGCGCGCCGATGCACATGCCACCGAACGCAGCCGCCGTCGGGATGTAGCGGTTCAGCACGTGCACGATCGACGAGTCGCGGTGGCCCTTCATCACCATCTGCTGGTCGCGCAGCTGCTTGGCCACGTCGCGAGCCGACGAGCCCGAGATCTCAATCCACGTCTTCGAGAAGAGCGCGCACGAGCCCAGGATAAACGCCACGTAGATCACGAAGCGGATCGGGTCGTACAGGATTTGTGCCAGGTTGCTCGGCGCCGACATGTAGTACGCGAGGCCGCCCACGGGCACCGTCTGGCCGGCGCTGCCCTCCACGTCCTGCCACACGCCGAAGAGGCGCACGAGGAAGTTGCCGCTGAACTTCTTGTAGAGCAGCTGCGAGATGAAGTACAGGTTCGACACGAGCGCCGTCTGGAGGATGATCGGCATGTTGGACGTGTAGAAGAGCTTGATCGGGTACGTGCCCTGCTGGCCACGGTACTTCTGGTACTTGACCGGGAGGTCCACGCGGAAGCCCTGGAAGTAGATCACAACCACGAACACGAACACCGTCGCGAGCAGGTTCGTGATGTTGGGCAGGTTCTGGCGGTAGAACGCTTCCTTGAGCGCGCGCAGCTTGTCCGAGCGGGTGATGAGCAGGTGGAAGAGCGCGATGATCGCGCCCTCAAACTCCGTGCCGCGACCCGTGTTGATCGTCGTCGGCGAGAACGCCTTCCAAACAATGTTCTCGCAGATGTTGGTCGCGATGAAGAGCGAGATACCCGAGCCGAGGCCGTAGCCCTTCTGCAGCATCTCGTCGAGGATGATGACCAGCACACCGGCGAAGAGCAGCTGCAGGATGATCAGGATCGCATTGAACGCGCCGATGTCCGAGACGTTGCCGTACATGCCCGAGACCACGTACGCGACGGCCTCGCCGAGCGTGATGAGGATGCCAAAGAGCTTCTGCGCACCGCTGAACAGTGCGCGGTCTTCCTTGAGCGACTGGTCCACCTCGATCATCTTGGAACCGGCGAGCAGCTGCATGACGAGCCCCGACGTGACGATCGGCGAGATACCGAGCTCCATGAGCGTGCCGCGGTTCGACGCGAGGATGACGCGCATCCAGTAGAGCGGGTCGGACGACTTGTTCGTCTGGATACCGTAGAGCGGGATCTGACAGCAGACGAGGAAGATGAAGAGCGTGATGACGGTCCAGAGAATCTTCTCGCGGAACGGGATCTTGCGGTCAGGCTGCGCCACCTCGGGCAGCACGCACATAACCGGCCGGATCAGGTGCAGGAAGCGCACTGCGGACGCGGCACACAAAAGCGGCGTCAGTTTACGATGGCAACTACACTAAGAGATGTCAGAGAGAGACAGAGAGAGAGAGAGAGCCTCTGAACGCACTGGTTGTTCGGGTGCTTCTTCTCCGAGGGCGGTCGGTCGGTCGGTCGGGCGAGTTGCGCGCGAGGGGAGAAATGCCGGAATGGAAAGGATACCTCGCAAAAATGCAAGCATGAGGCCACGCGGTCGTCGCTGAGAGCAGGTCCGTAAAAAGAGCACCAACATACAAATGCCAAGAGAAAGCAGTAGCGTGCGTAATTACGCTCGTCAGATCGTCAATCACAACTGTAGTTAGTGTGACTCAATATTGGCCGGGTTACGCTCAGATGCGTGGTGTAATGGTCGAGTTACACCCAATTGCAAATTCCGAATTGTCCATAGTATTGGTGCTCTGAGTAGTGTGGCTACAATGCTTCATCTACACCAAATAGCGTGGCCCACAACGAGACGCGCCGCGACTCGCTTAAATGCGATTCACAGAGTGGAACTCAGTTCAAACCAGCGCGCCAAATCGCCAAAGCAAGGGAAGCCATGCACATCGAGGAGATCATCCTAGACGGCTTCAAGTCGTACGCGACGCGCACGGTCGTGAGCGGCTTCGACCCCCGCTTCAATGCCATCACGGGACTCAACGGATCGGGCAAGTCGAACGTACTCGACGCCGTGTGCTTCGTGCTAGGTATCACGAACCTCTCGCAGGTGCGCGCGAGCAACCTGCAGGAGCTCGTGTACAAGCAGGGCCAGGCGGGCGTGACGAAGGCAAGCGTGACGATCGTGTTCAACAATGCGGACGCGAAGAACTCGCCCGTGGGCTACGAGCAGTACGAGCAGATCTCGGTGGCCCGCCAGGTGGTCATCGGCGGGCGCAACAAGTACCTCATCAACGGCCATACGGCGCAAGTGAGCCAGGTGCAGAACCTCTTCCACTCGGTGCAGCTCAACGTGAACAACCCGCACTTCCTCATCATGCAGGGCCGTATCACCAAGGTGCTCAACATGAAGCCGCCGGAGATCCTCGGCATGATCGAGGAGGCCGCCGGCACGCGCATGTACGAGAACAAGAAGCAGGCGGCGCTCAAGACGATGCTCAAGAAGGAGAAGAAAGTCGACGAGATCAACGCGATTCTCGCAGATGAGATCACGCCGACGCTTGAGAAGCTGCGCGCCGAGAAGACGCACTACCTCAAGTGGGCGGCCAACAACACCGAAATGGAGCGCCTACAGCGCTTCTGCGTCGCGTTCGACTTCCAGAAGGCACGCGATGCTCTCCAGAACACGGCGCACACAGTCGAGCGCATGCAGCAGGCGCAGCAGGACGCTGCGGCCCGCGAGGCGCAGCTCGAGACGGACGTCACGGCTGCGCAGCAGGAGGCCGCCGCGCTCCAGAAGCGTCGCGAGAAGGACATGGGCAAGGAGTTCCAGAAGCTCAAGGACGATGTCGAGAAGATCGAGAAGGAGATGGTCAAGTTTTCCACCAAGCTCGCGCATTGCCAGGCGTCCCTCGAAACGCAGAGCAGGGCTGAGAAGGCCGTGCACGCGCAGCGCGCGGAGGCCGCGCAGAGTATGACGAAGCTCGCGGCGGACGTCGAGAAGGCCAAGCAGAGCGTCGCGCACGTCGACGCGTTGTTCGCCGCCAAGGAGAGCGAGTCGAAGGAGTACCAGCGCCAGATCCAGGCGCTGAACGCCGGCATGGAGCAGAGCGGCGACGGCGCCGAGTCGCTCTCCGAACGCCTCGCGGCCAAGCAGCGCGAGCTACAGGAGACCACCACTGCCGTGAAGCAGATCAACATGAAGCTCAAGCACCTCGAGGAGACGATCAGGCAGAAGCGGCAGCAGATCCAGCAGACCAAGAACACCAACCAGAGCATGGACCGCGAGCGCGAGCAGAAAGTGCGCGAGCTGGAAAGCATGCGTCGCAGTATCCATGAGTTCACAGACCGCTTCAACCCGCACGAGGAGCAGCGGCTGCTCGACGAAGCGAAGACCCTGCAGCAGAAGATCTCATCCTGCGAGCGCGAAGTCGACGACGCGTCGCACGGTCTCTCGTCTCGCCTCGATTTCAAGTACACGGACCCGTACCGCAACTTCCAGCGGGACAGCGTCAAGGGGGTGCTTGCGAAGCTGCTGGAGACCAAGCATGAGTGGTCGGCGCTTGCACTCGAGATCGCCGCGGGCGGCAAGCTGTATCAGATCGTCGTGGACAACGAGAAGACTGCCAAGGACATTCTCAAGTTCGGGCGTCTAATGAACCGCGTCACAATCATCCCGCTGAACCGCATCTCCCGGCGCACGGTGGAGCCGCGCAAGCTCCAGAAAGCGCACCAGGTGGCGTCCCAGTACGGAGGCAAGGTGTGGGAAGCCATGGAGCTGATTCACTTTGACCAAGAGGTGCGCCCCGCGATCGAGTACGCGTTCGGGTCGTCGATCATTTGCGAGACGAGCGAGATCGCCAAGAACGTGACGTTCCACAAGGACATTAAGGTGCGCACCGTGACCTTGGACGGCGACTCGTACGACCCCGCCGGGACGCTGCAAGGTGGCTCAGCTCCGTCGAGTGGGACGCCAATTCTGCTCAAGCTGCACCACTTGATCACCAGCACGCGCGCGCTGAGCGATCTCCGGCGTGAGTACGAGGAAGTTTGCCGCACGCTCGACTCGATGAAACAGGTTCGTGAACGGAAGTGCGATGGTTGTCTTTGTGCGTGGAAGTACAGCAGGCAAGCGCTCACGTGTTCTTTCTTTTGCAGGACGGCGATCGGTTCCGCAAGATGAACCAACAGATCGAGCTGAAAGAGCACGAACTTCGCTTACTCGACGACCGCATTGCTGACAGCGCGTATGCGCAGCTCGAACGCAACGTGGTTGAGTCGGAAGAGCAGCTCGAGGAAGGGAAAGCGCTCCTGGTCACAAAGCAAGCGGCTGTTGCGCAGCTGACGACCGACGTGAGTCGTCTGGAATCGGACATCACGAACATGAAGCAGTCTCGACAGTCCAAGATCGGCGTCCTCGAGGAGCGCTTCGCGATCTCGAAAAAGGAATTGCAGCAGCTCGGCGCGCAGCGAAAGGCAGCGGAACAGGCGCTGTCTGAGGTGGTTCTCGAGTCGGAGTCTGCTGAGCAAGACCTCGAAGGCGCAGATGAGAGCGTCACGGGCATCCAGAAAGAGATCGCGAGTCTGCGCAAGGAGGAGAAGAAGCTCGAAGACAAGGTGGCGGAGATCCAGCGTACGTACACGGAAGCGTCGAACAAGCTGGAGGAGCGCCGCAGCCACTTGACGCTGTGGGACCAGCAGCTGAAGGATCTCGCATCGAAGCAGAGCGAGCTTGCGAAGCAGAAGAGCCTGCTGGAAATCGAGCGCAAGAAGACCGAGCACAAGATCACGCGGTTGCTGAAAGAGGAGAGTGAGGCGAAGCACATTGTGAAGAAGCTCGAGAAGGCACACCCATGGATCGAGACGGAGAAGGAGTTCTTTGGGCGCGAGCACACGGACTACGACTTCCAGCGCAAAGACCCTGCGAGTGCGAACCGCCGCCTCCTAGAGCTCAAGGAGACGCAAGGCGCGCTGTCGAAGAAGATCAACAAGAAAGTGATGGGCATGATCGAGAAGGCCGAGCAGGAGTACCAGGGGCTGATGAACAAGCGCCACATCATCGAGAACGACAAGGAGAAGATCACGTCGGTAATCAAGGAGCTCGACACGAAGAAGAACGAGGCGCTGGAGACAACGTGGGTGAAGGTGACGAAGGATTTCGGGTCGATTTTCGGCACGCTACTGCCCGGAACGACCGCCAAGCTTGAGCCGCCGGCCAACGGTATGTATGTGTGTGTGTGTGTGGTTCTGCTGGGGTCTCAAACGCATGTTTTCGTGCTTGTCTGGACAGGGACGATCCTGGATGGGCTTCAGGTCCGGGTTGCGTTCGGCGGGGTGTGGAAGGAGAGTCTGACAGAGCTCAGCGGCGGCCAGCGCTCGCTGCTCGCGCTGTCGCTCATCCTGTCACTGCTGCTCTTCAAACCGGCGCCGATGTACATCCTGGATGAAGTCGACGCCGCGCTCGACCTCTCGCACACGCAGAACATCGGGCAGATGATCCGGTCGCACTTTTCGCACTCGCAGTTCATCGTCGTGTCGCTGAAGGAGGGCATGTTCAACAACGCGAACGTCGTGTTCCGCACCAAGTTCGTCGACGGCGTCTCGACTGTCACGCGCACGGTGCCTTCCAAGTCCAAGAGATAGACGGACGTGCGCGCAGTGAATCGTGCTCCACAGCGAGTATGCGGGTGTCTTTCGTGAAGAATGCATGGACAATGTATTTTGTTCGCTCTCGCTCGTTCGTCTTATTGCTAGTTTGCAGCAGATGCAGAGAGCTCCAGATCCACTTGGCTCTCGTGTCGTACACCATCGTTGCTTCTACGCTGGATGCCGTGTGGTGTGCCCATCGCCGTGGTTGCAAGCTCTAGTTGCACCCGAAGAGCTTCCTGCTCGCACTCGAGTTTGTCCCGACGAGCGAGCTCCATGATCACGCACACGGGCATCGGGCGGATCGTCGTGTCCCGCAGGTACACTTCCGTGAGTGCGAACCCGTAGGCTCTGCGCCAGAGCTTCACCACGTGCCTTTGGATCGCTCGGCGCTGCTCTTCGCGAGCAGAGCGCCGCAGCTTCTGTGTGGCGTCGACTTTCTCAAACACGATGCTGAAGATAGCATACAGTAGCGTTGCGATGTTGGTGATGAGCGTCACGTACGTGAGCAGCAATGTCACCGTGTGTTCCAGGTAGAATGATCCCATTTTCAAGATCAGTCCACCTGAAGAGAGATAGATCAGAGACCAGCGTGAGAACAATAAGTGTGAAAAGTGGGGAGTGACACAAGAGCGCAGGATCTGAGAGGAACTGACAGAAGAGCGTGATGAAGAGCTGGATCTGCGTCACCCCAGCGAGCGCGCTGTCCGATGGCTCCTTGTACGGTTGGAAGAAGAGCATGACCGAGAGGTAGATCAGCCTGGGAAGGAGCCACGCAATGCAAGCGTAGGATACATATCATTCGGCACCGCTGTGAGTCCTCACCAGAACACGACAAAGCAGCAGCGACGATAGTACACACATACTACGCAGCTTACAAGACGGTGAGCCCTGCGATGATCCGGTTCGCCCCTGTCTTGGCTAATAGAATGATGACGCAGTTCAGCAGCAATTTGCGACCAAGGTCCCAGACCTCGAACCACCAGAAGCGCGAGCCGTCTGCGCCCAGAACGATCAAACACTAATTGAGCAAACCAGCACACACAAGACATTCTGTCCACAAGGTAGCTAATCACCTTACAAGAGTAGTAGATGAAGCCAACTTGCGCAACCGTGCTCGGCTCCTGCACGTACGACGAACGCAACACCAGTCGATCAGAGCGAGCATCATCCTTCCGAGCTTTTCGCTGCCGAAAACGTACATTGAGCTTCTTGTTGTACAAGTACTCAGTAAGCAAGTCCTTCTCGAATGTTACGGCCTTCTCCTCGTCGAATCGCAGTCCACGATTTTCCAAGTCTTGTCGCATCTCGTCTAGCAAACGCTTCTTGAGTTGCATGATCGCGGGCTCATCGAGAAGCAACAATTGCTCGTCGACGCCATTGCGGCGCTTCAAGAAGAGAATGAGCCAGAACAGCATCGGTACGCCTGCGCAACAAGTCGATGAGCATTCACACATACTCCAAGTGAACAATGATTCTCGTTGACGAAGACTCTGAATGACAGACGAGAATGCTAACAAAGGCCGTACCGATCACCCAGACGACGCCGAGCACTCCAGTCAGGGGCAGGTAGTGCATCCACTCGCCCTCAAAACACATCAAGCTCTTGTCGCGACTCATATACCACTTGTCGCCGATTTCTTCGCAGTAGAACTGCCCGATCACGCGCTGACTGAGCTCCGGGTAGAACAGTAGCATGATCCTTCAGTCACCACACAATGCACATATAGTAGAGAGAAAAATCGGTATCAGCAAGCAGCTCAGACATATCGTAGACTGACCACAAGCTCTTCGCTCCCTAACCAGAAGAAGAGCTTGATG
>JAASFZ010000389.1:0-18658 GCA_023334075.1 Globisporangium nunn | reverse complement strand
TCGGGCAGCATGCTACATCACACACACATTCACATACCACATCTCGTGTTAGTTGGTCTCACATGCGTGCATCCTCAGCCGTGCGCGCATACTCTTACAGTGTTTTGACATTGCTTGGTGTGTGTGCCTGCTCAAACGTTCTGATCGCGTTGCCGCCCAAGCTTCTGCAGTGCGTGTCGAAAAATGATGGCAAAGTCAGTGCGGAACGATACCATGATCAGTGATAGAAGCGCTCAGGATGCCGTCACATACAGCGTTTTCAGCTGCGAGTAGTTTGCGATGACTTCCGGCATGCTCTGGAGCTTGTTGTAGGACAAGTCCCTGACATAGTTGGCAGACGACAAATGATACAACGAGCCACCGAAAGCAAACGCTATGAGTCACGCGGGTGCATTCGCACACACTGCTAGAGAAGAAGAAGCGCTCATAAGACACCAGCAGTACGTACAGGAGTTCGAGCTTGGGATACAACGCGGTGAAGCTCTTCAGCTTGTTGTTGTTCAGTCGGCTAAAGCACAGCCATATCAAAACGCACGTCAGCATCCCAGGAGGTATCGATGGTTTCCTGCTTGTATCGACGCACATCTTTCTCACGGAGGGTATCGAGTGTTCCATCGTCACGTGCTCGATGTCGTTGAACCACAAGAATCTGTCATAACAAGGACATTTGTGAGCCTCGATGCATCGCTGTCATGGCCTTGACAGCACGATCATCCATCTGTACGTACATGTTATCGAGTAATTTGGCATTTGTCAGCGCGATCGGGAACTCAGTCAGCCCGGTGTTGGAGAAGTCGACTATTTGCAGCTCGCTTGGCAGTTTGTCGGCGATATCATTGACCTTGGAGCCCAGGTTCATGTTCGTGAGCGCGAGCCACGTGACTTGGCTTTGGTTCGCGATGAGTTTGGTGTCCACGTCGACGTTTACACGAACACCCTTGTAGATTGAGTTGATCGTGCTGCCACCTTGGATAATGCTATTGATGAGAAAAGAGAGAGACACACACAGCGTCAACATCGCTCCTACCTGATGAACACTGTGCAAACCTCACAGAGTCTCGGAAGATACGCACACGTTGGTCACTGTCTTGGGGATGTCTGAGAGCGGCGCGATCGTCGCGAGTTCGGTGTCGCTCGCCCAGGCGTACTGGCTTGTGTCGTCTCTCTGTGTTTCACCGTACTTCTCATACGGCTTCAATGAGTTGATCGCTGTGCTCGCGTTCGCGTCGAAAGGAATGAGCAGGATGAATTGGGTGCTGTCGCTCGTAGTGGTTGTGAAGCACTTGCAATCCGAGGAGCTGACACCGGCCTCGTTGCTTGCGCTGCTCAACTTGGTCGCTGCCGCCATGCAGGGTTGTCCGTTCGTGCAGGCGTCATCACACTCGAATGTGAACACACCCTTCGGCACCGACGGACACGACGCAGATATCGTGAGTTCGACGAAGAGAATCACCACGATACCGAGCGCGAACAGTGCTGAGCGACACCCGTTGCTCTTGACTGTCATGGTTGTTTGTGCTCGAAGCACTCTGCTGGAGCTCGAGAATGGACCAGAACACAAGCGCTTGTGCGGTGTGGGGCGTCTTGCAGACTGCGGACACACCACCACGAACGACGGATGAAGACACGCGGGAACGTAGCCCACTTGTGATGGAATCACTGGGTTTCATTATTCGCGATATCGAATGTTGTCGTTTTTGGTCAAAGCACCATAAACTGGATGTTAGCTGTGAAATGTGAGCTATTTAGCTCGGCAGATGCACAAGCTCCCGGATCTCAGCAGTCAAAGTGGCTTTGGAGTAGGAAGTGGACTCGGAATGTGCGAAACCGCATCGAGGGACCCTGACTCGAGCAGCTGTGCAGGTTTGAGTTCGGAACTGGCGCAGGCAGCAGACACACGAGTCGGAAGAAAGGATGGAGGAGAGCTGGTTGTAGTGCTTGAGAGCTACTTGTTGCTCTGGTGTTCTGTTGCTGTGTGGTTGTGGAGGGAAACCCACGCCGCGAGGTGTCGTCAGAATAAACCTAGCCAGTCACAATCTACTAGTGCTTGCTCCTCCAGCCTTAGTACCACATGTAAGACGACAAATCACTCGGCTCTGGCTCGCTGTAGCTCATATATCCAACACCTGACTTAAGATGTACTACGTGCCAGCACAGAGCGCTCGGCGGAAGTCCCGTGTTGAGCGGAGCAGCGTTGGCTCTGTGTCCTCCAACGCATCGCCGTCTGGATTCCTGTTCGAAGGGCCACTCATGGCGCTGCAGCTCGCTCTCGGTAGTACCGCGCGCGGGAACAGCAGTGAGCACATGAAGCTCAGCGCTTCGTGCACCGAGGCGGCCGGCAGCATCATCCATGAATCCAGGAGATTCTGCTCTCGGGCGAACTTTTACTCGGCCGCGAGATTGTACTGCTCAAGCGGGTGCGGTACCACGACGACCTGGACCAGTACCGCCTAACGCCGACGGAGCTGCGCAACAAGTTTGCGGAACTTCATCCCGACGTCGTGCTTGCATTTTAGACGCACAACCCAGCGCACATTGGCCACACGTACCTGATGAACAACGCGCACGAGCGGCGGCTCCGGCAGAGAGACAAGAACTCGGTGCTGTCGCTGTCACCGCTGGATGACTGGACGAAGGAGGACGACGTGTCGCTCGACGTGCGCGTGCGGCAGCACGAGGTGGTCCTGTTGCTCGGGTTGACACCAAGATGCCACACATGCGCTAGATCCTGCTGTACGGCCCGACAGGCGTAAGCATGACGATGCTCGTGAGCGTGATCGCGACCGAGACCGATGCGCTCCTGCTTAGCACGTCGCCAAGCACCCTCGGGGGCGAGTTCTTGGGCAAGGCCGGGTCGACGAAGCTCGTGCACATGGCGTTCCAGCTCAGCAAGGTCGCGGCGCTGCATCTACATCGACGAGTTCGAGCAGGTGTTCGCCGGCGGCGGCAGGCAGCGCAAAGCGGAGGCAACGGACGGCCTGGTCGGGCCCAGTCCGGTCCGCTTCAAACAGGATGTCAAACCCATACGTGGGCGACATGAAGGACTACCACACGCTCTCACGCTCGGTGACCTCACACAGAGAGTTGACAGCACTCTTTCTGCAAAGTACGCTGCATATCTTGTCGCAATCTTCGCAAAGAGCACTTATTACGTGTACATTGTGTAAACAGCGCATTGTAGGAAAGCTATTTTGAGAGGCAGCATTAGGGTTGCAGTTTCGATTAGGCTGATGAAGTCAGGAGAACAACCCTACCGACTACTACCGAATGGCTTCGTCAGACAACTCGATCAGGGTATCTGCCCTAATATCCAACAATACACAGATATATACGTCCACTACATGTCGCACGCACACTCCCACTGCACCATAAATAGACCTGTTTCGGTTTAGGAGCTCCTAAAGTACAAAAGCAAATTTCTAAAAACGAAATGCTGAAATGCTGACCTTTTCAAAAAAATAGCAGATTTTAGCTCAACTATCCTACCAAATATTTCCTAATGACTCTGTCCAACAAATAGATAAGGGAATAAATCCCAATATCCGAGAATACGCAGATCTATAAGGTCACCACATGTCTCGCGCACAATCGCATTTCACCATTTATAGACCTGATTCGGTCAAAAAATTCTGATCCCGAGCCATTTGATGCGGGAGGGTCTCGCCAGGCTCTTTCACCTAAACAGCGCGTGCTAGCCTTCACAACCTCCCACTCGGTACAAGAACTACTGTGTCTCGCGCGCACTCGTTAGAAGCGAACTCGATACGTGATCCATTCACTGTCGAAATCATACAAACCCTCGTGTGATTATGCTACACTATGCTTGTACACAGCTACTCTCTTGATGTTGCTCCTACGCACACGTCGGAACGCTTCACGTACCAGTGCAACACGGTCGTGTTGGCCTGTGTCCGTGACGTGCCAGTCTCCTGGGCGAACGCAGAGTGCAGTCGAGCCCATGCAGCGCGGCCAGTCGCGCTCTGCCCGCGCGAATTGCGTTCTCGAGATTTGTGAATAAATCAATGTATGGTTGCTGTCGCATAGACGAGTCAACTCGAGCTGTTCACGTGAACCCTTTCAAATCGGTTTCCGAATTGCGAAATGCGGGACATACTGAAAGCAAGTCAAATGCGCTGGCGTCGAGGCAAAACACGTTCCAAACTTGTGCTCACTCTTCGAATCGAGCGGCAGCGCGCGTACGTCGCCATCTCCCTCCTGCTCCGTCGTCGAGCAAGCTAAGCAGCCCTGCTGCTCCGTGTGCGTCGGCTGCAGCAGCCCCCTCCACCTCTTCCATCCCCTCGCACCATGACACAGCAGGAGACCGTCGTCGCCGCCGCCGCCACCATCGCCAACTTCAGCGCAAGCGCGGCGCTTGATGCCGCCTGCGACCGCCCGGACACAAGCGCAAGCCCAGCGGCGACGTTTGGCGTCGAGGACGACGCGCCGGGACTCACGTGCCTCGGCGACAACATCACGACCCGCTTCGTGGCGGAGACGCGGCTGCCAACGAGCGACGGCGTGTTCCGCGTGCGCGCGTACCGTGCGAGCGGGTCGCTGCGCGAGAGCGAGCCGATTGCGATGGTGTCTGGCGACGTCGCGGGCAAGAGCGGCGTGCCTGTGCGCGTGCACGACCAGTGCTTCACGTCCGAGGTCTTCGGGTCGCTCAAGTGCGACTGCAAGGAGCAGCTGCAGTTCGCCAAGGAGTACACGCGCGCGCATGGCGGCGTGGTGATCTACATGCCACAGGAAGGCCGCGGCATCGGGCTCGCGAACAAGATCATGGCGTACGCGATGCAGGAGAAGGGACTCGACACTGTGGACGCGAACCGCGTGCTGGGCTTCAAGGACGACTACCGGTCATACGAGCCTGTGCAGGCGATCCTGCAGGACCTCGGCATCAAGTCCATCCGGCTACTCACGAACAACCCGCGCAAGATCCGGTTGCTGAGCCAGCTGTCCATCGTCGTGGACGGCCGCCTGCCGGTGATCATCGAGGGTGGCGAGCACAGCCAGGGGTACCTGGCGGCGAAGGCGAAGCGGATGGCGCACTTGCTGCCGGAGGGCAGCAGCAGCAGTGGCATGAAGATCGTGGCGACCGATTTGTCGTCGGGTGCGTCCACGTCGCCGTCGTCACCGTCGCACTCAGACAGCGAGGACACGGCAACCGACGAGAGCAGCCAGGACGAGGACGACGCGTCGCTGGGCCCGCAGGACCAAGACGACGACGATGACGAGTCCTCCGCGCCAAGTGCGGCGTCGACGAGCTACTAAAGGCGCTTGACAAGCATGGCGATCTCATCGCGCCCGACCGCCGGGTGTCCCAGTCCTCACCCGCTGGGCTGCCTGCCGTCCTAGCTCACTGTTTGTAGGCTGGAAGGGAGAGAGGAGGAGGAAGCGGGGCTTTTTTTGAAGAGGGCGGACGGACTCGGGAGGCCGCCGCACCACCGCTGGCGCGCGAGTCCGAGCCACCTGCGTTACTCTTTAGAGCGCATTTCTTATAACGACACACAACAACGAAGCTGTAGAGTATTTAGCCACCCATGTGCCTGCGCCCGTGTCCCGTGTCGTGTCGTGACGTCACGTGACGTGGCGTGGACACGAAGTGAGCTCCTTCCGGCGAGTCATCTCCGTCCAGCGCATCGAGCGTCAGCGTAACGGGCGAATGGCATAGTGATAAAAGTCACATACTGCCTTTTATCACTATGCAGCTCTTGCCTCCCTCACAAACAAGCAACACCTAACACCAAACAAGCAAGCAAGCGCCACACTCGAGCTGCCGCCCGCGCACCACCGCGATGCTGGACGACAACCGCAAGATCGGGACGCTGCTGCTGGGCGTGGGCTTCGCGTTCCTGCTGCTCGGCGTGCTGCTCTTCTTCGACGCGGCGCTGCTGGCGCTCGGCGACGTGCTCTTCCTCTGCGGGCTGGCGCTCACGATCGGCCTCTCGCGCACCGTGCGCTTCTTCACGCGGCGCGAGCGCTGGCGTGGCATCGTGTGCTTCCTCGGAGGCATCCTGCTCGTGCTGCTGCGCTACCCGATCATCGGCATGGCGGTGCAGTCCTTCGGCTTCCTCAACCTCTTCGGCACCTTCTTCCCAGTCGCCGTCGCCTTCCTGCGCCAGACGCCGGTCGTCGGGACTGTGCTGAGCCTCCCGGGCATCAGCGACGTCGTCGACCGCCTCGCGGGCTCTTCCAAGCGCGGCTACCAAGTGTAGGAGAGCGGCGTCCCGCGAGGGCGAGCGCGAGTTAGTTTCCGAGACGAGCGTGGGAGGTTCTAGCAAATATAAAGAGGGCGGAGACTGGCGCTCGGAGACTGTTGCGATGTGCTCGCATACACGGCGCTAGAGAGAGCGAGAGAGCGTGACGCGTAGCCGCCCACATCGTGTCGTCGGCGCGAGCGCCAGATCTTCGGCCATCGGATCCCGATCATGACACGAACGAGCACGTCATCCCTCGTTTTCGTCACTAGCGCCGCCACCGCGTTCCGAGCCAAACCAGTCATTTCGCAACCTGCTTCAATATCGCCACCCAGCAGCAGCATAGCACTATGAGCTCGAGCGGCAGCAGCAGCTTCTTCGCGCAGCTGCGCGCGCGCGTGGACGCCGTGGACTCGCTGCTGTGCGTGGGACTGGACCCGCACGTGTCGGAGCTGCCGGAGCCCACGGCGGCGGCCGCGCAGCAGTTCTGCGAGCGGCTCATCGCGGCGACCCACGGAGTGGCGGCGGCCTTCAAGCCCAACGCCGCGTTCTTCGAGGCGTTCGGCGCCGAGGGCGTCGCTGCGCTGCACGCGGTCATCCGCGCGGTCCCCGCGGGCATCCCTGTGCTGCTCGACGCCAAGCGCGGCGACATCAGCACGACGGCGGCGGCGTACGCCACGGCGGCGTTCGAGCAGCTCGAGGCGCACGCGATCACGCTGGCGCCGTACATGGGCGCCGACTCGGTGGAGCCGTTCGTGCGCGGGCGTCCGGAGCGCGGCTGCTTCGTGCTCTGCAAGACGTCGAACCCGAGCGCGAACGACTTCCAGTCGCTGCGTGTGGGCAACTCGCGCCTGCTCTTCGAGGAGGTCGCGCTCAAGTGCGAGCAGTGGAACGCAGAGGACAACGTCGGGCTCGTGGTCGGCGCCACAGACGTCGACGCGCTGCGCCGCGTGCGCGCCGTGACGCCCACGCTCTGGATCCTCGCGCCGGGCATCGGTGCGCAGGGCGGCAACCTCGACGAGGCGGTGGCGGCGGGGCTCTCGGCGGACGGCTACGGGCTCCTCGTGCCGGTCTCGCGCGGCATCTCGAAGGCGGCGGACCCGAAGGCGGCGGCCGAGTCGCTGCGTGACGCGATCAATGCGGTGCGCAAGGCGAAGGTGGCGAACGCGTCCTCCACGGCGATCGCTTCGCGCGAGAGCGAGTTCATCGAGTTCGCGCTCTCGTTCGGCGTGCTCAAGTTCGGCGACTTCACGCTCAAGTCGGGGCGCAAGAGCCCGTACTTCTTCAACGCTGGGCTCTTCCGCACGGGCCGTGCGCTCGGACAGCTCGGCCGGTTCTACGCGCGGGCGATCCGCGCGAGCGGCGTCGAGTTCGACGTGCTCTTCGGACCGGCGTACAAGGGCATCACGCTCTCGGCGGCGGTGGCCATCGCGTACGCCGAGCTCTACGACATCGACCTGCCGTTCGCGTACAACCGCAAGGAGGCCAAGGACCACGGCGAGGGCGGCGTGCTCGTCGGCGCCGACATGACTGGCAAGCGGTGCGATGGACATCGCTCTCGTTCTCTGCTTCTCTGCTGTTACCTACTAACGAAGCTACTGGTGCCATTGTGATACGGTGCGCGGATGCAGCGTGCTGATCATCGACGACGTGATTACGGCGGGCACGGCGATATCCGAGGCGATGGACATCCTCAAGCACACGAACGCGACGGTGGCGGGCGTGTGCATCTCGCTCGACCGGCAGGAGAAGGTGTCGGCGACGGACGCGCGCTCGGCGATCGACCGCGTGCGCGAGACGTTCGGCATCCCGGTGGTCAGCATCGCCAACTTGGACGCGCTCGTGGCGTTTCTGGAGGCGGCTCCCGCGTCGGACGCGAACGCGGCGTTCCTGCCGGTGATCAAGGCGTACCGCGCCGAGTTCGGCGTGACGCAGGCCCAGTAGGACGAGAGCTTTGGCTCGACTCGATGGAAGTGCCGCGGCAGCAATAGCAGCAGCAGCAGCAGTAGCAGTAGCATTGGTGCCAAAGGACAACGCTTGAAGTGCTTCGCCAAAACGATTTCGAATCGGATGGACAGGATTATTATTTTCAACGGTGCAGAGACCGTCAATCAAAATTCCCCAAGTTCCCAGTTCATAATTTCGCACTGTTCGCGCGCCGCTTTCCAGCTAGTGAAGTTTCCGAGGGAACTCGCGGCGACCTCCTCAGGCTCAAAAACAAAGCCCCCAACCACCACCCGCTTGTTGCGAAGTCAACAAGCAGCAAGCAGCCAAGCGCCGGCGCCATGTTCCCCCGCCGCGCCGTCGTGAGCGCCAGCGCCATCGAGCGCGTGGCGAGCAACCGCCAGATCCGCCGCAAGACGCGCCACCCGGCGAACCTGCGCGCGCTGCAGCGCGTGCCGCAGCCGGAGGTGGAGGTGCCGCCGCTCAAGTACGCGCCGACGTACGAGCCGGAGCGCGTCAGCTTCAACGGCTGGTCGCCGCCGCCCGCGGAGCCGCTGCCGGGGCTGCCGTTCCACGTCAAGCGCACGGCGCTCGGGCTGCAGCTTCCCGTGTACAGAGACTTCCGCAACGGCCGCACGCGCGTGCTCACAATCCTGCGCCGCTTCCACGGCGACGAGGAGGAGCTGCGCACCGAGCTCTCCAAGGTGTGTCTCGGCAAGGAGGTGGTGGCGCGCCCTGGGCGCCTCGAGGTGGTGGGCGACCACGCAAGCGACGTCAAGAAGTGGCTCACGGGCCTCGGCTTCTGAGCGCGAGAGTAAGCGAGCGCGCGCGAGAGAGAGACGATGACGACGACGACGACGGCCAGTAGAGACCGACACGCTGACGCTTCGTAACGCGCCAGTCGCCCAAAGAAACACAAGCGAGCCGTGCTCCCTGCTCTTTGCTTGCACGCGCGAGAGTGTGTGTGTGTGTTCTTTGTTGCTGCTATGTTCGCATTCTCCGTTTACGAGCGACCGATGCTTACTACAGCGAGTGCATCCCGTACACGTCCGCGACGACGTTCGTGAGAATGTCCGATACGCTGCGGTCTGAGCACGCGACGAGCACGAGGTCGCGCTCGATCGGCAGAAAGTACGCGAACGTCTCCGGGTTCATCGACACGCTGCACAGGACCGCGACGGCTATCCGAGCCGCCTCGGGCTGCAGGCACACACATAGGCACACCACAACGCTTGATGTGAGAGATCGTCCGAGAACATATCAACTACCGCATCGAACGAGAGTTCCACGACGTACGCGGCCAATGCAGGATGTGAGCACAGACACGACGCGGGAGAGGCAGTGCGGGTGCTTGGCCATGCGCAGCTGTAGACATCGTCAGACCCTCTTGTTCGCCCCTCCAGCAGAACAACCATACGAATGAATGCTTCATGACGTCTCTCACCTTGGCGTCGTCGCCGGCGTCCGAGAGGCGGAAGAGCACTTCGAGCGCCGCATCGCGCACCTCGTGATCGATCAACGCGTCCGCGCCGCCGCTCGCTCCGACGCTGCGATTCCCCTCGGGACTCACGTACACGACGCCCATGCCGACGCCCGACGGGTGGCCGTCGTTCTCCCACGGCGCCGGCCACTTGCTGTTCTCGTCGTTGTCGTCCGGGTCGTCGTCCTCGTCGTCGTCCATTTCGTAGTCCTCGTAGACCTGCACGCCGCCGGGCTGCTGCTTGCGCGACGCGAAGTCCTGGCGCGAGCACGCCAGCAGCTCCACCACGCGGTCCAGCAACTTGGGATCGCGCAGCGTCTCACTCGCCGCGAGTGCGTGCCGCACCGACACGTCGCGGCACACGTTGCAGAAGAGCTCGCACGTGCGCAGCAGCACCGAGCGCTTGAGCTGCGGCTGCAGCAGCATGCGCGCGAGCTGCTGCAAAAGGCACTCGAGCGGCAGCACCCGCTCCTTCTGCCACAAGTGGGCTGCCAGCTCATAGTGTGGGTGCCACAGCTCGAGTTTCGCCGGTGGATGCAGCGCCACGAAGTCGATGCGCTTCGAGATGTTGCAGAGGATGTCGAGTGCGTGGTCGCCGATCTCCGGGTTCGCGAGCACCGTGCCACTGTGATGCAGTGCCGACTGGCGCTGCTGGTCGACGGTGCGCAGCAGCAGGATGAGGAACACGCAGATCTCTTCGTGGTCGGCGATGAGCTTCTCGTTCTCGGCGACCATCGAGAGGTTGCGCAGGATGTTGAGCAGCAGCAGTCCACGAGCGTTGAGCAGCTCGCGCTGCCCGATATCCTCTGCGATATTGAGCAACCGCCGACGCGCGCGCTGCGCCGCCGACCCCTCGAGCTCGCGCGCGAAGAGCTGGTGCGGCAACAGTGCGCACCGCTGCAGTTGCCGGTAGAGCGCGTCGAGCAACCCGGGCACGCCGTCGATGAGCATGTCGCTGTCCGCATCTCCGGGGTTCCCGAACGAAAGCACGCTCAGCAGGTTCACCGCGCGCTGCACCTCGGCCGGCAGGTCCGAGTCGAGCGCCAGCACGAGCCCGTGCAGCGTGCCCATGTCGGCGTTCGCGTGGCCGCTGCGCTGCACCTTGAGGCGCTTGGGCGGCGGCGGCAGCGGCGTGCCGCCCACGTTCTGCGCCTCCTGAAGCTCGCTCCCAGTCGCGATGCGCGCGCTGTCGTCGTTAACGCTGCGCTTCGCGGGCAATGGCGCGGCGCTGGGCGGCACGTCGCGGCCGAAGAGCTGCTTGGCCTCGAATGCCAGCAGCACGCGCTCGTAGTGGAGCGCGAGCGTGAAGGGCATGATGTCGAGCGCCATGCAGTCGCGCGCGGCGATCGCGCCCCAGAGCTTGCGGCGCGTCACGAGCTCGAAGCCGCCGCGCGCCACCACCTCCTCGTACAGCCGCAGCCAGTCGATCGGCGCGCCTTTCGGCGTGCGCGGCAGCGCCTGCAGCTGCGACAGCTCGCCGCGCGCGTCCAGGAACGCCACGAGGTCTCTCAGTAGACGCTCCCGCGCCGCGTTGCCGCGGCAGCTCATCTGCAGCGCCAGCAGCCCCGCGTTCCCGCCCACCCCTGACGTCGCAGTAGCAGCAGCGCTCATTTTTTGGATGAGGTGATTGCAGAATCGATAGTGATGAAATCGAGCGAGAGCATTGCAATCCTGCTTTTCATCACTATCGTGCTGCTCTCGTTCGAGCGCGAAAAGGCGCACACTCCCACATTCGGGAGAGCACACGAATGCGCGCGGTGTTCCCGGGAGCCGCCACGGCGGCGCCGGCGCCGGCGCCAGCGCCAGTCGCGCCGCTGCTGCGCCACCGCAGCAGCGACTTGGCGCGCGCGTTGGCGGAGCAGCGCGTCATGGCGGAGCAGCAGACCGCGAGTGGCAGCGCCGACGCCCTCGCGACAGGCGCAGGTGCCGTGCTCGAGGAGCTCGACGACGCGAGCAGCGGACGCAACGCCAGCTCGGATGACGACGACGATCACGAAAGCGACGTAGAAGAAGCAGCAGAGCTACCGCTGAACTTGTTCGAGGATGAGGACGTGTCCACGATGGCCATCGAGGACGTGCGGCTGCGGCTCGCGGAGCTCGAGAACGCCGGCGCGCCGACGAAGGCGGAGATCGACGCGCTGCTCGCGCAGTACGCGGGCGACTCGAGCGGTAGTGAGGCGAGTGAGAGTGATGGAACAATAAGCGGCGCGTGCTCAGATGACGGCGACTATGACAATACCAGCGTGCACCAAGAGACCGTGGTGATGAAGGTGCTGGTTGTCGGCAACGCGCGCTGCGGCAAGACGAGCACGATCCGGCGGTTCGTGGCCCAGCAGTTCTCGGAGGACTACGTGAGCACGATCGGCGCCGACTTTGTCGAGAAGACAGTCGAGGTCGACGCGCAGCTCAGGCTCAGTCTGCAGCTCTGGGACATCGCCGGGCAGGACCGCTTCGCGAAGCTCACGCGCGCCTACTTCCGCGACGCCAAGGGCGCGCTCATCGTGTGCGACATCACGCGAGAGAACACCGTTGATGCAGTCGAGAACTGGAAGAGCGAGCTCGACGTGTGTGCGCGGGACCTCCACGGCGGCGAGCCGATCCCGGTCGTGCTGGTCGCGAACAAGAGCGACCTGCTCGCCGACGTCGCCGGTGCGCTCACCATCGGCGTCAACATGCAGAAGTGCGTGGCCAAGAACGGCATCTTCGAGTGGTTCCGCGCATCTGCCAAGAGCGGCGACTCGGTCGACGCCGCGTTCCAGTGCCTCATCGACCAGATGGTCGCCAACCACCGGAATGCGTCAGCAGCAACAGCTTCTGACGACAACGGAGAAGATGGCTATGGCGGCTCCTTCCAGCACCAACGGCGAGACGACGACATCATCCGCTTGACGAGTCTGCCTCCGCTCAGTTTTGATCACACGGGCGGCTTCGGCTGCGACTGCAACTGAAGCAGCTCGGCGTGATGCTCGCCTTACCCGTTCGATCCGCTCTCACGCTAGCGTCTCATGAGAGCCACACGATCAATACACAACGTAGGCAGTCCGAGCGTCATCTCGTGACACGCGATCCGCCAATTGTGTGTACGTCACGCAGGTGGATTAGGTGGGAAATCGACGCTACCCCATCACCTAGCTGCATTGAAATCGCCAGCGCTGCTGCTGTCTGCCGCAGGCAAGCTGGCCGAGCCACCAACTGCCGTCGCACTTACGGACGCGGACGCTTGCGGCGCACCTCGGCCGCCAGCGTCGCCGTGCTGTGCAAGATCTCCTTCCCTTCGGACGGCCGCTCGATGAAGTACGGGTCCAGGTCCACGGCGAAGCGCCGGATCTTCTGCGATGCCTCATCAATTTTCTCGTCCGTCGTGAGTGCGAAGATCTCCACGAGCAGCGCCTCCACGCGCAGGTTCTCGAGGTCCACGAGCCGGTACTCATCCTTCTCATCCTCGTTCTCGAGCTGCGCATGACGAGCACATCCGTTTACGATCGCTCTCCGCTGTAGCAACATACTCTAGTGCACTCTACGCACCGCTTTCATCCGCGTCACTTCGATGGTGATGCCGTTCGCCAGCTGCCAGCGCGTCCCGAGCCGCATGTAGCGGTAGCTGTGGCTGTTCGGCGCTCAAAGACAAGCAAGTATCCGTCAGGCGACCAGCGCTGCCACTGCATTTGGCTACTTCCATCCATCATCCAGCGCCTACCGGAAGCCCAGCGTGCCGAGAAACGCGCGCACGTTCTGGCTGACGGACACGGCGATCTGGCTCCGGAACGGCACGCCGAGCGCCATGCTGCCCACTTGCTCCGACAGCTTCTTCCGCTCCCACCGCCCGATGTACCTCAGCTCCCTGCGAGCAGCAGCAGCAGCAGCAGCAGCAGCCGTCAGCTGACCCCAGCGACTACAGCAGCTAAAGCCATCGAGTCATCCTCCACGACACAAAGCGCCGCACGACCATTTCTGCCCGCCCTCGAGCGGCATCTCCACCGACTCGCCCTGGAACGTCGTCGAGCCGGAGAACACGTGCCGCGCGCGCACCTCATAGTGCGGCACCCCTGCCAACTTAGCAAGTTTAGCCGGAGCTCTCAGCTCCCCTCCTCGGTAAGGAGCTGCCGGCCGCACCTTGGATGTACTGCGGACACTTGTCGTCGAAGTTGTACACGTACTCCTTGTACGCGATCTCCTCCTGCCACCCAGACGCCAAGTGAGCGAAGCCCTGCCTGTGAGCTGCATACTAAGCGGAGCGAACGAGCTCTGCACCTTCACGACGCTCTCGCCGCAGAGTCCGCGCAGCCGCTCGACGAACGCCGGGTAGTGCTTGAAGTTCTGCGCAGAGCGAGGTGCGCGCAAGAGAGCGTGAGCGTGCATGTGCAGCAGCCGGAAGGCGCTGCGGACAGCGCACGCACCACTTCGCCCTGCAGCACGCACTCGAAGCACTTGCCTACTCGCGCCATCGTTTTGAGCAAGTGCCGAGCGAGGATAGTGATGAAAAGGAGAAGATCCTCGTTTTCATCACTACGAAGGGACTCCATTGAAGCGCTACCGCACTATTCGTATAGAAAGAATATAGTGGGTTTGTAAGTCGAAGCCATCCGATAGTGATAAAACCGAAGAACGACTGGCACGAAAGTGACTGGAGCCACACACAACACACCACCAGCGCCGGCAGGCAGGCAGCGCAAGCGAGCAAGCGGAGCGAGCGACGATGGTCTGGAACCGCATCAAGTTCCCCAACATGGCGGTGACGTTCATGGGGAAGAACGCGCGCACGCGCCTGCGCGACAACCAGTACGTCTTCCGCGTCGAGCCCAACTACACCAAGCACGACATCAAGGAGTACCTGACCAAGGTCTACGGGCTGCCGGTCGTCAAGGTCAACACGATGAACTACGAAGGTGCGTCGCTTTCTCTCGATGTATATGCGGTTCCATGCAGATAGGCATGCAGAGCGAGGGACTCATGTGCGCGACGACCGACAGGCAAGTTCAAGCGCGCGTTCCGCGGCAAGTACGTGTACAAGGAGAAGGACTTTAAGAAGGCGATCGTGACCGTGAAGGAGTAGACAGACAGGCAGGCGGACGGGCAGGTAGAGGCGCCCTCGGCGGCGGAGATGGCGGAGGTTCGCTGCTTCGCAGTCTTTAATCGGATCCTTCGTTGCGCTGCTGCGGTTTGTGCTTCGTGTCGTTGCGTCGGTCGGATAGTCCTTTGGGAGGCGGCGGGCCATTGCGTCATGGCATGGTTGGCACAATTGAGCTGGCGGCGTAGAGCACTGGTGGCATAGCGACGCTGCCTCACTAGCCACCCTGGATAGCACTCGCTAGCGAGCCGATACAGTTAGCTCGCTGAGCGCTTCTCAGCCAGCGAACCATTGCAGAGGGAGCGCGGAGATTACGAGCAAGGAAGCAAGAGGAGGAAGGAAGCGGCGGCACAGCTGGTGTGTTTGGAGATGCCTGGTGTACTATTGGGGGTTCTTCCTTGTTGAGAAACGATTAGCAGCTTCTTGGTGCAAGGAAGACCCGACTAGCTAGTATAACACATCAACGCCCCTGGGATGCGCGCACACGCGGCTGCCACGATCCCTCGCACCACCTTCACGAACGAGAGAGCGAGCGACCGCGTCCGTGACGACAATCACTCGCTCGCACCCACTGCACGAGAGGCGACGCTGCGCGCAAGCAAGTTGCACCGCGAGTCGAGTCGGCGGCGCTGCTTAGTCCTGCTGGCTCACGTCCTCGAAGTTGTCGACGAGGTCCGGGACGTCGTCGTCGTCGTCCTCGCCGGCGGCGGCGCGCGCGGCCTTCTGCGCGGCGCTGTACGACTCGGCGATCTGCTTGAGGTTCGCGAGGTTGTCCGGGCCGAGCTGGTTGATAATGCCCGGCAGCAGCTCCTGGAGCGACTTGGTCGAGCTGTGGCCCGTCACCGCGAACGTGTTGGACGAGATCGCGGCCTGCACCTTCGGCGCCACGAAGTGGATCACCTGGCCGTCCGCCTTGAAGAGGTTCACCTCCTCCACACCCGGGATCGGCGTCGTGCCGAGCTTCTTGAGCGCCGCGTCAAGCTTCTTGTCGTCCGCGGCCGTCACCTTGTGCGGCGCCTTGTACTTTCGGCGCACCGAACCCTTGCCGCCCGTGCGGACGTCACCGAACTTAGCGCGCAGGCGCTCACGAGCGAGGGCGATTTCGTCAGCCATTTTCCTGCACGTGCCATCATATCACAGTCAGTCGCGCTGTGTCTGGGGGCCTTGGAGACAAGGTGGGAGAATCGGTAGCTTGTGGGGAGTTGCAGCACCAACAGCAGCAGTAGCAGCAGCAGGAGGAGGATGGAGGGGAGCAATCTGGCGGTGAAGCTCAGAAGATCCAACGTCGCAGCCGGTTGTCGAGCCACGCGCTCACCCGTGCTCGACCTGTCACTCGCCTGCTCTCCCTTCCTTCCTGCCTGCCTGCCTGCCCGGCGCCGCCCTTGCCATCACTCCCACACACACACACACACACGCTCTCACGTACACACGCTCTCACGTACACACGCTCACCTTTATGCAGCAGTTGCGTTAGTACCAGGCACACCACTCAAAAAATACGCGAGCGCCAGCAAGCGGGCTCAGGAAGGAATTCACTGGTGGTGAATCCTGTTACTTCAGAGGCAGCTCCCAACTGAAGTACCATTTACAATCCTTGTGTGCGCCACGCCATTCGGACCGGGCTTGCGGTTCACATTGGAACCGCGCTGCAACAGGATAATGGAATACTCGGTTTCATCACTAGCCCTTCTTCGCCTTCGCGTCCAGGATCTGGTACAACAAACACCAAACGCCAGCATGCGCGTCAGCATAATGTCACCACCACACATCAGCCGCACCAGACGCGCACCTTGTTGATCTTCTCCAGCTCGGTCTGCAGCTTGTTGCCTTGCTTCTGCTTCCGGCGCCGTGACTTCTCCGCCGCCGCGTCTTCCGCGCTCACGTCCGCGTCCTCGTCCTTGCTCCTGCGCGGCTTCTCTTCGTCGTCCTCGCTGTCGAATGCCGACGCCGCCGCCTGGTACTCCGGGTAGCACTCCGAGTACTCGTCGATTGGCGCGCCGGCCTCTCGCGCCTTCCGCTCGCGCTCCTTCTGCTCGCGCTCGGCAGCGGCAGACTGCGTCGCCACCACTTTCCGGATCGTCTGCTTCCACGCCTGTTCCGCCTCCTCCTCGCGCTTCTTCTCGGCGCGCTCGGCCGCGCTGATCGACGCGCTCAAATTGCTAAAGTACCCAGTTGCAGCACCAGCAGCAGCCTCATTCGAGCGCTTCTCCGCTTCTTCGGCGCGTGCGTGGACCGGCACGTACTCGCCGACGTCGGGGAAGATGTCTTCGTCCTCGCTTTCATGCTGCGCTACTGGGCTCGCTGACGCTGTTGCGCCAGCTCCACTACTATGCGTCGACTCGGTTGCCGCCATGGCTTCGTCGCCGTCGTCATCGTCATGGTCGCCACCTGCTGTGTCACCTCTGCTATAGCCTCCTGTCCTTCCGCTGCTTTCCTCGTCTTCCGGCTTCTTCTTCTTCCGCAGCTTCTTGCCGCCGTGGCGCTTGGCGCGCAGCACGTCGCCCACTCGCGAGATCACGAGCTCGCTCACCATGCCGCTCACGACGTCCTCGGGCTCGGGGCAGTCCTCCTTGCTGTGCTGGACGACCACGGGCGCACTCGCCGGCGCCGACGCGCGCAAGTCGAACGTGTAATACATGCGTCCGGGCAGGAAGCTTTCTGTCGGCCGACTGCCGGCGCTGCTCTGCACCGTGTGGAAATACACGAGGCGGCCGAGGCGAGTCTTGAACGCGACCTGCTGCTGCTGCGACGCCTGCTTCATGCCGAGTCCGCCGCTCGCCAGCTGCTTCTGCTTCTGCGCGGTGGCGGTCGCCTGCAGCAGCGTCTCGCGCTCGCGCTTGAGCTGCGCCAGCAGCGCGAAGTCCAAGCCCTTGACGAGGTGCGTGTGCGCCAAGTCGCCGCCGAGAAACTTGCTCTGCGCCGCGTCCAAGTGCGCAAAATCCGCCGCGTCGACCATGTCCGAGGGCGCGGCGCCCTGCCGTCGCTCGGCCGCGCGGTCGCGGTACGCGCTGGCCGCTGCGCTGCCATCGCCGGCGCTCTTGCCGTCGGCGCTGTTGCTGCTGGGCTTGTGGGCGCCTTTCTTCTTCGGCTTCTTCTTCGACAGCCGCTTGACCTCCGCCAGATCCGCCTCCGTGAGCTGCCGCTTGCCGCCGAAGCTGCCGCCGCCGCCGCCGCCGCCGCTGGCGCTGGCGCTCAGCAGCGCGCGGAAGTCGCTCTGGTTCATGGTGCTCCTTTCCGGCGGAAATACCGTTTTGAGTACCGTATGGGCTGATAGACCTGGAAAAGAGGCCCTACATTCCAGGATTCCCCGGCCCGACCTCGAGCCGCAGTGATCGCCAGCCAGCTCCCCACTCTTCCGGCCGCCCACGTCCCCAGATGCCCTCGGCCCCCCTCATGGCGGCGGCGCTGCTCCCGCTGGTCAGCGCCGACGCGTCGCCGGCCGGCGGCGACCTCGTGCTCGGGCTCTTCACGCCCGCGTGCTTCGACGCGCTCTTCACGCACCACGACTTCGCGAACGTCGCGTGCCTCAAGCTCGCGGTGAGCAAGGCGCTCGGCTACGCGATCATCGCTGGCAGCCTCGTGCTCAAGCTGCCGCAGATCCTCAAGATTGCGCGCGCGCGCGACGTCACGGGCCTCACGCCGGCCTCGTTCTACCTCGAGGTGCTGCTCTACGTCTCGAGCACGGCCTACAACGTGCTCCGGGGCTACCCGGTGAGCACGTGGGGCGAGAACCTCGTCATCCTCGTGCAGAATGTCGTGCTCGTGCTGCTGCTCTGGGCCTACTGCGCGCCCTCGATCGCCTACCGCTCGCGCGCCGCGCTCACGCTCGCCTTCGCGGTGCTCACGACCGGTGCGCTGCTCACGCCGCCCGAGTACCAGTGGCTGCTCGCATCTGCCGGCATCCCCGTGAGCATTGTCGCGCGCATCCCGCAGGTGCGGTTGGACGCTGTGTGTGTGGGGGGGGGGGGG
>JAASFZ010000388.1:0-18676 GCA_023334075.1 Globisporangium nunn | reverse complement strand
GAAGGCGTATAGATGTCAGAACCGAAGGTGCGGCTTGATCGTGGATCGAGACGTGAACGCGGCACGCAACATCTACCTCAAGAACGAGCACTTGCTCAACCAACCGCGAGTACCTGCAACAGACGCTCACGGCGATGAGGGATCTCTGGCTACAGGTCGTCGACACCGAGGAGATGGCGAAGCTTCGACCCGTTCAGTACGAAGGCGCACCTCGTAGTCCGGAGACGTTTGCAGCTCCCAGCAAGCAACAACGAGAAGAGCAAGCGCGATCCGAGACGGTCAACTCGATCAAAGCGAAGGTACTTTAGGTGGTTCTTGAAAGAGGTGACACAAAGGTAAACGACGTGGAATGTGAGCTGAAGCTTTGAGCAAGATGTAGGACGCACCATGAGGCATAAAGGATGGAATGGTACAGCTTCAACAACACCTATTCGCATCAACTTCTGTACGTACTCGACCACGACCATCGATCGTCTTCTGTGTGGTTCACCAGCAAGTTGGACGTGATGCTCCACTCCAACAACTCAACAGCAGAAATTCTCTCCTCCAGTTCATTCTGTCATGTTTCCTTCGCCACCACCCGACTCCAGCACCAGCAGCTTTAGCTGCGAGCTCATTGTGATGCTGCAGGTCTTCGCACCCGTGAACTGAGCGAACGTATGGCCTTTTAGGCGAGAGTGATCGATCGATTGATGCTAACGAGCGCTGTGGGGTCTACACATCTCCGGAAGTCGAGGTCCGAAGTCTGAGAGTGGGGAATATTTTGCGTAGTTCAGTCAGCGTCAGGCGGCGCTAGTCTAGGTCGTTGTGGGATCGCAGGCGCTTGAGCAGCGGGATCTCGCAGCAGAGCTAACAAGAAGTGGATCTAGCGGACGAAGGGGTGGCGCTGTTGGTCATGCAGTGCACGAGGCTCTTTCGCGTGAAAAATACCCGAGCGATCTCGTAAAATATTTGGCCATTGTACAATTCCATACAAAAATGCAGATGAAATGTACTCAAACTCGAAAGTTAAATATTCATTCGCACTTCAACATCGTACTTTCCTGTAGCCATCCGACGCTCCAAGCCTTCATGGTCCACCCAGACGGTGCCGTTGCCAGTGCCCTTGCCCGTGTTGCACGCGGCGAGACCGTAGCAGCCGTCGCCCGCGCGACCGGCATCTCTCCAGCCACGCTGTACTCAGCGCGCAGGCGTCAGCAGCGCACTCCCGCGGTGCGGAGTCCGGGCCGTCCTCCTGTACTCACCGCCGACCAGCGCGCCGTGGTGCTGAGGTGGGCGCAGGATGACGGAACAGCAACGCTGGCCAGCTTGGCGTCGCGCGCGACCACCGAGTTTGGATTCAGTGTGTCCGTAGATGTTGTTGGCAATGCAGTTCGAGACGCTCGGCGCGCCCTTCCCGTCCCTGACCCGGTGTTCTTCCAAGACGCGGGTCAAAGTCGGGAGGTGCTGTGCAAGCTGCTGCGTGCTGCGCGCAGGCGTATTGACATTGCAGCGTACGCTATAACCTGTCAGATGATACGTATAGAGTTCTGTATATTATTTATTGTTTGAGGTTATCTCGGAATTATTCATATAACCTCTGTGTCTGTTAAAGATTGCGGACGAGCTTGTCGCGGCAGTACAACGCAACGTGCACGTGCGCGTAGTGACAGACCGTGCACGATCAACAATCCGGAGCTCCGAGGTTTCTTTCCTCGTGCGCAATCGAGTACGCGTTTGCGTCTCTTTTCGCGGTGAAACGTGCCATGTGAAGTACGGCATTGTGGATGGGGAGACGCGATTCAATGGTGCGTACAATACTAGACATGCATTAGTTAATCTGAGCTAACTGCGTGGGAGTGGGTGTCTAGGATCCTTTAACATGACGGTGAACGCTTTACTCCGGAACGTGGAGAGCCTTGAGTTTCATCGGAATGACAGGCATATCTCTGCGATCCAGAGGAACTTTGCGCGTTTGTGGCGCCGGTACACCAATGCAACTGCTTGACATTGTGTGCCGAGGTACGAGCGGTGCATATGCATTTACCCAACAAATTCCGTAAGCGCTGTGAAAAGGAATGAGAGGAGAAGAGGAAGTGTGTACATTCGTATTGGCGACCGACAAACGAAGACTCAACACGCAATGCATTTGGCAGATTCGTATCGCCCACGAGTTCTGAAGCGGGAACGTAGGTGTTGACGGCAGCGGACCATTTGTAGTCGTGGCGGCGCTGTGGCTGTCGTTCTTATAGTCGTGGTCGCAACACTTTGCGCTCTCACGACAGTGGCCGTCAAGAAGACACAGTAACACGCGTTGGTTCGTCAGCGCACGGTGTAATTTCGTCGAACGTGCACGTCTATATATGATACTGCTAAGTTTCTAAACTGCTCAGTTTCTAAATAGTTAGCTTTGTAGTACTATGATAATCCTTTCAAACTAAATAGCTAGCTAGTCACAGTTTTTAGGAGCGAGAAATCATGCATAGTTTTCATAGTGAAATCAAGTCAGGTTATGCATGATTTTTTTTACCTAAAATAAGTAATAGGCTTTTTCTATGTACTCTAGGTATCTTATTTTTTTATTTTGCGTCTTTGGTATTATTTTTTATCTCGATGTTTGCGTAAACCCTTCCTGCGTGCGCGCGTCCAGTCAACGCGAGCTGTTTTCTGGAGGCAAACCAACGAGCCAACCGAAGTAGACGATGGCGCCGCCGAACGTGTCGCGCAAGGCGAAGCGCAAGAGCGCGCGCGAGGAGAAAAAGCGCAGCCAGCACCTGAAGCGCCAGCGCCGCACGGACGAACCGGCGCCGTTCGCAGCAGCAGCAGCAGCAGCGACAGGCAGAGCGCATGATAGTCGCAAGCGCCCAACGCAGCATAAAGGCCGCGGCATCATCCAGAACAAGTTCCACGAGCTGCTGCAGGAGACTGTCGGGCATTCCGGTGCGTTTCAGCGAAAGGTGTCGCTGGTTGCTGCTACGTGTTGCCACTGGCTGACGTACTGCGCCCGTGCGTTGCGATGCAGGACGGAGTGCGAAGGAGACACAAAGCCGAGAAGACGCGGAGATCAAGGCGCTGGAGACCAAACTCGGGCTCTCCTCCGGCAAAGGAAACGGTCTTAGCAAGCTCAAAAAGTGCGTGGGCTGCTGTTTTTCTAGAGGCGTTTGCAGTGTTCGTAGTAGGGAGGTCGGACTGAACGCGCTTGTCTTGTGTGGCTTCGCAATGCAGAGAGTATGCGCGGGACGGTCTCGGTGACGACTTCGTCGACTTCCTCACGGATCTGGACAAGATCTCCAAGTGCGTGTTGCGCTGGGTTGTCTCGATGTTGGCTGCTGCTTGCATTCTAACGTGCACGATGTGACCTTGTTGATAGGATTGTAAAGGAGCGAAAGCCGCTTGACAACATTCCCAACGAGGAAGGCACAGAGGATCTCGAAGATGATGCGGAGGACGAGGAAGACGAGGAGGAAGAGGAGGAAGATGACTCGAAAGTAGGGAACGGCGACGACCCGTTCGGCGACATGGAGATGGACGAGGAGACGCGAAAAGAGCTGGCGCTGCTCCAAGCCGAAGACGCAGACTTCCTCCGCGGAATGGACGAGTTGCCGACAGACGAGTCAGATTTGGACTCGGATGTTGACTTGGCGGAATTCGATACCGAAGACGAAGACGAGGACAGTGACGCGGACGATGAGGTTATGAAGAACACGTTGCGAAATATGCAGCAGCAGCAGATTGGCGATGTTGGTGACGAAGACGAAGACGATAACGAGGATGAAGAGGAGGACGATCAGGAGAATGGCGACGACGAGGAGCAAAGTGCCAACGATAACGACGACAACGAGTCGGCTGAAGATGCAAGTGAAGGTGAGGAAAGTGGCGACGAGTCTGAGGAGAGCGAGGGAAGTGAGAAGAAGAAGGAGGAGGAGAAACTTGTTGTCGAAGAAGACATCTACGGTCGACCTGTCATCAAGTCCGCTGGCGGCACAAAGCCCAGCGCGTACATCCCGCCGCACTTGCGTCGTAAGATGCAAGAGGAGGCTGCAAAAGCAGCCGCCTCGGCGGGTCCCAGCATGCTCCCTTCAAAGATGGACGATCAAGCTCTCCGAGAACTTACGCGTCGCCTCAATGGACAGCTCAACCGCATTTCGGAAGCAAACATGGAGTACGTTCACTTTCGCTGATGTGATCTGCGTTCAGGAGATCATGCCGCATCTAACCTACATTTGTGCGGTTTTGTTGTGCAGATCCATTGCGCTTGAGGTCGAGAAAATCTACCGCGAGTACCCTCGATCTGTGGTGAACGAGGTCTTGCTGGAGAAGATCCTCATGACTGCGTGCCACCCTGGCATCGTCATGACTCCGATGATCAAAGTGTGTGGTGCACTCGTGGCGGCACTGTACCACAGCGTGGGCAGCGAAGTCGGCGGCTACTTTATCGAGAAGCTTGTGCTCAAGATGATCGAGAGCGTAAAGCAGGCGGTGGAGGAAGCAAAGGTGTCCGCTTCAGGCGTTCCTGTGACTGAAGACGAGGAAGGGGCTGGCACATCAAAGGAGCCTGTGAACTTGCTCCTGCTCGTCGCGATGCTCTACAATTTTGGTGTCGTGCAGTGCCAACTCATGTACGACCTTTTCCGCTCGTTCCTTGAGGGCTTCTCCGGCGTGGAAGTAGAGCTGATTCACCAGATCCTCAAGGCATCTGGTCACCAGCTGCGCTCCGATGACGCCGATGCGCTGCGCGATATGGTTGCGTCCGTGCAGCAAAAGGTAGCGTCACTGACGAAGGACAGCGAGAAGCCGGAGGAGCGCGTACGGTTCATCCTCGACCTCATCTATGACCTGAAGAAGCCGTCAAAACAGAAGAAGTCTCGCCAGGGCGGCGCTGGGTCTGCCGAGATCGACTTGTCGTCGCTCAAGAAGTGGATCGGCCGCGTGAAGACGCGTGTGGGGAACGCGAATAACCCACTGCGGATCTCGTTGCACGAGCTGCTGCACGCGGACAAGGACGGTCGCTGGTGGATCGTCGGTGGAACGTGGGTCGGCTACCAGCAAGCTAGCAAGCGGCCAGGCGAGGAAGAAGACAACGCAGAGAGCGGCAAGCAGCGCGACGAGGAGAACCGGCTGCTGAAGCTCGCGGAGAAGCAGCGCATGAACACGGACGTGCGCAAGAAGATTTTCGTGGCGATTATGGGGGCGTCGGACTGCCTGGACGCGTACGAGCGTCTGCTGCAGTTGCACCTGAAGGAGAAGCAAGAGCGCGAGATCGTGCGCGTGCTGCTGCACTGCGCGGGCCAGGAACAAAAGTTCAACAAGTACTACCTCGTGCTCGCCGACAAGCTGTGCGAGATGGACGCGCGATACAAGTTCACGTTTCAGCTGGCGTTCTGGGACGCGTTCAAGCAGCTCGAGACGTTCAAGCCGCGCAAGCTGTACAACCTGGCGCAGATGCTCGCAGGACTCACGATCTCCAAGTCGCTCTCGCTCTCGGTGCTCAAGGTGCTCGACTTCACGGACCTCTCGGAGAAGACCGTGCTGTTCCTGCGCGTGGTGCTCGAGAAGATCTTGCGGCTCGAGACGGACCTTGAAGTCGCGCAGGTCTTTGAGCGTCTGATGCAGACGAAAAAGGCGCAGGTCACGCTCGATGGGCTCGCCGTGTTCCTACACCAACACCTCACGAGCTTTCGCACCGAGGAGGACGCGGCTATGCGCACGCTTCTCAAGAAGCGCAGCAAGCACGTGAAGAGTCTGCTTGACCACCTCTCCAAGTCAGCGGCGACATCTGAAGACATGGCGAACTTCATGTAGGTTGCATGGAGGGAAAGTTGAAGGTGAGGCGATAGAACATCGGATCGAAAGCACGCGCAAATCCAGATGTGTACATGTGCAATGCAACAAATCACTACGAGTTCCTTCGTGCAGCACGAAGCGAGCTCTCGCCTGGTGGTGATTGCGTCGTGTTCTTACGCCGACTTGTGAGCGAGGTACTTGTTGAGCATGAACGCAGTGGAGCTGTTGAAGCCCTGCACCGGCGCGTTGCTGGTGCGTGACGCCTGCAGCTGCGAGCGCACCTGCTTTGCAAGCACCTTGCCGAGCTCAACGCCCCACTGGTCGAAGCTGTTGACTCCCCAGATCGCGCCTTGCACGACCGTGCGGTGCTCGTAGAGCGCGAGCAGCTGGCCGCACGAGAACGCGTCGAGCTTCGGGAAGAGCAGCGAGATGGACGGGCGGTTACCCGGGAAGTGCTTGTGGTTGCGCAGGTGCTCCGGCACGCCCTCGGCCTCCAGGTCCTGCAGCGACTTGCCGCGCGCGAGCGCGTCCGGCTGCGCGAAGAAGTTGGACATGAGCTCGTCGTGGTTGCTCACGGGCTCACCCGTAAGCTGGACCGGGTTCTGGCTCTCGCAGAAGCCGATGAAGTCGCACGGCACGACGCGGCCCTGGTGGATGAGCTGGTAGAAGCTGTGCTGACCGTTCGTGCCCGGCTCGCCAAAGTTCACCTCACCGGCCTCGAACGGCAGGTCCACGCCCTCGACCGTCACGCGCTTGCCGTTGCTCTCCATGTCCACCTGCTGAATGTGAGCCGAGAAGCGCAGCAGCGCCTGCGAGTACGGGAGCAGCGCCCGCGACGAGTGGCCGAGGAACGACGAGTTCCACACGCCGAGCAGGCCCATGAGAACCGGCAGGTTGCTGCGCAGCGGTGCGTTCAGCAGGTGCTCGTCCATGTCGTGCGCGCCGGCGAGGAACTGCTCCGTGATCTCGTAGCCGAACTGGAGCGCCAGCGGGAGGATGCCCACCGCGCTCGTCACGCTGTAGCGGCCGCCGACCCAGTCCCAGAAGCCGAAAATGTTGGCGCGGTCAATGCCGAACTCCTGGACCAGCGGCACCGCCGAGCTGGCAGCGATCATGTGCTTGCTGATCGCGTCGGCAGTCGATACGCCCTTCGTCGTGAGGTCGTCCACGAGCCACTTGCGCAGCGTGCGCGCGTTCAGCATGGTCTCCGCGGTCGTGAACGTCTTCGAGACGACGATCACGAGCGTCTCCTCCGGGTTCAGGCCGCTCGTGGCGCGCGCGACGTCCACCGGGTCGACGTTGGCCAGGAAGCGCAGCGTGCGGCCAGCCGACGCCGCCTTCGCCGCGGGCTCGTAGCGCAGCGCCTCGTACACGTACTCGGGTCCGAGGTAGCTACCGCCGATGCCGATCGACACGATGTTCTTAATCGGCTTGCCCGTGGAGCCGAGCTTGTCGCCGGAGCGGATGCTCGCAGCGAACGCCTTGATGGCGCCAAGCACCTCGTGCACGTCCTTAACGACGTCCTGTCCGTCCACGACGAGCTTCTTGTCCGCAGGCGCGCGGAGTGCCATGTGCAGCACGGCGCGGTCCTCCGTGGCGTTGACGTGCTCGCCGCTGGCGATGGCCGCGAGCTTCTTGCGCAGCCCCGCGGCATCCGCGAGGTCGAAGAGCAGGTCGAGCGTCTGCGTGGTAGCGTTCTGGCGCGAGAAGTCGAGCAGCACGCCGCGCTGCTCCGTGCGCATCGCCTCGTTGCGCTTCTCGTCCTGGAGCAGCTCACGCAGGTGCGTGGAGCTCTTGATGAGCGCCGCGTGCTCCTCGAGGCGCTTCCACGCGGCGGATTCGTTGATGAGCGGGGAGGCCATGCTGCTGCAATAGAGGCGGTGGCAGTGGCGGAGCGGACGGCGCAGGAAGAGGAGGAAGCGGATGCTTGGGGGGCTTGAGCGCAGATTCGCGAATGGGCGAGCGCTTTTTGCAACGAACGACAAGATCGGTCAAGGTCGCGCGAAGGTGACGCGAAGGTCGTGTGAAGACCGTGCTTCCTTCCCGAGCTGCAGCCTAGGGTTTGCTACTCGGATTACTCGGCGCAGGCCGAGGAACAAGCACACACAGCGCGGGAGCCCGGTAATCGCCAGATAACAACGAAGCAGCCAACCACGTGCAGCGGCGGCACGCTGGCATCGTTCCAACTTGACACACTTGCTGCCTACTTCAGCAGCGAGAGATACTGCCGCAAATGCTGGGGTGCGAAATGAGGATCGAAAGTGCTGACGTCATCGGACCATCCGATGATGGATGAAAAAGATCGCGAAAGCAGCAAGTCTCGACGCGATCGATCGACGCTGCATGCTCGTGCTGACGCACCTGCCCATGCAGGTTGTCCCAGCCAGTCGGCTTACTTGACTGCCCCGTTGCTATTCGCTCGCGTCGAGCGGCTCCGCGTAGCTCGAGTGCCAGTTGCGGTCGAAGAGCGCCTCCAGCGCCGCCCGCGTCGGCTCGTGGTCCGTGTTCACACTCGCGCCCGCCGTCGTGTAAAAGTACCCCCATTCCATGTTGCTCGTGCCGACGTTCGCGCGCGTGTCGGTGACGATGAACTTGGCGTGGTTCACGCGCGTGTAGGACGGCCACGCTGCCTTCGCCGCCGGCGTCGACGTCGTGTTCGTCCACCCAGGAACGCGGAAGCGCTTAATCTCCAGCTTGCCGCTGCATGCGGTGCGCATGGCCGTGCACAGCGCTGCCTGCTTCTGCAGGAGCGAGAGCGCCGGCGCGATCTGCCGGTTCGAATGCTGCCACTCGCTGACGAGCAAGCGCACATGGAGCCCTTTCTTCGCATACAGCCCTGCGAGGATCGCGTCAGTAAGCGCCGACCAGTAGATCGAGCCAGCGTGCGACGCCAGCTTGTACATGGAGTACGGCGCGAAGTCCATGACGCTCAGGCTCACACGCGCCTTGGCACTGTGGATCGTGTACACCAGCGCGGCTTCGTCGAACGCGCGCGAGTGCGCAACAGTCGCTTCGAGGGGCGCTGCAGCGACAAACACGCTCGCTTCGTGCAGCGCTGCTGGCGCTTGCACTTCAGCGTGCGCGTGGTGCTCCGAAGTAGCAAAGCGAACGCGCATCTGGTGCGTGATGTTGCCGTTCGCCTCGAGGTGCGCGCGCACGAACGGGTCAGCGACCCTCTCCTCGCGTGGAAGGTACAGCGACCACGACGGAACGCGCAGCTGGCTCTGGAACCGCTCGGAGAAGTACGTTGTGGTCTGGAGCGCGCGGTCTGGCGCCGCCCAGAGCCACCACGTGTCGAACAGCTTTTGGACGTCGCGTAGCAACAGAGACGACGGCGCGAGGCCCTCGATGAGCACACCCACCTCCATCACCTGTGCGAGCGACTTCCAGTCCATGTTGGCGCTCCCAACGTATACGTCGCGCTGATCGAAGATCCAGATCTTCTGGTGCAGAATGCCGCCGCCGTACCAGTCGTCGCCGCTCCAGCAGTGCACGCGCACCTGGTCCGGGAACGCGTCCTTGAGCTGCTGGAGCTCTTCGGGAAGGTTGTCGGTGCTGCTCTGAGAGGCGTCTGAAACCGACTCCTTCGCTGTCAGCACGCGCAGCATGACGCCGCGCGCCGCGGCGTCATGAAGCGCCTGCAGTAGCTTGCGTCCGCGCTCCGCGCCGAAGCGCAGCATCTCGCTGTCCGAGAACACGGTGCGGTCGTCCTTCCCGAGCAGGTTCCTGCGCGTCGCCGCCGCCGCCGTCAATGTCGCAGTTGCTGCATGTGAGTCTCTCCGATGACTCTCGCTCGTTGGGTCCGGTAATACATAGCGCAACAACGCACCAGTACATGGCACTGAGGTCGATGGTCTCCGTGGCGCCGGCGGTGCGCGCGTAGAGCGCGTCGAACGTCTGCAGGGCCTCAGACGCGAGCGAGAAGTTGCCGACGGGCAGCGACTCGACGAGCGTGATGGACGGCGACGCGTCGAGCGCCGTCACCTGCGGGTCGAACACGCGCGCGCGCGGCGCCGCCAGACTCGGCGCGAACGCGGCAGCGACCAGCAGCAGGACGAGCTTCCTCATCAGGGCTTCAGATCTGAGAATGCGAGATCTGCTTCTCTCACTTGCGCTGAGTATACTCCATCTTCACTCCCACTTCAAAATGACCATCACCCACCCACCCAGCCAGCCGCCACAGCCGCCACAGCAGGCAGCAGGACGCGCACGCGCACGCACACATGCTGCGGCACCATCGGCACCACCGGCACCACCGCCACCGCCACCACCTGCGCTAGCGCCATCCCGCTAGGCTCGCAGCTGCGCGTCCAGCCCCACTTGTGTACAAGTGGTGTGGAGTGCGAACTGGCGCAAAAATAGAAAAGAGTTACAGACGTTCAGCATGAGGATTTGGAGTGCCATTGCCGCGCTCGCTCCTCGCTGCTCAGCGTCGTCGTCGTCGTCATCGTCATCGTCGTCATGGTCGCCGCGCTGCTCGCGCTTCTCGCGCTGCTCCTCAGCGCAGCCACCGCCGCCGCCAGCGCGCACCGTGCGGATGCCGTCGTGTCCGTGCAGCTGCGCGAGGTGCCGTCGCAAGTGCAGAACGGCGCGTACCGCGCGCTCTCGCGCGACGCGTTCGAGCGGCGGCTTGACCGAGTCGGCGTGCACTTCACGCTGCAGCGCTCGGCGCCGTCGCACTGGCTGCTTGAGGGCTTCCAGTGCGGCACCGGATCCACGGCAGCGGCCGCCGTGTGCGCGCGGTTCGTGGCGTCGGAGCTCGCGATGGTGGCGGAACCGAATGGCGACGCGCTGTCGGGGCCGTTTGTGTTCCGGGAGGCAGTCAATCGAGAGCTGCACGCTGGGGAGCGCCAACTGCAGTTCACGGATCCGGAGTCGAGCCCACCGCCGACCTGGGACGACAGGGCGGCGTACTACAACTGCTACCAGCGCGCGAACGAGTGGTGTTGCGCCGAGTCCAACACGGTGGGGTCGGGCCCCACGTGCTGGGATGTGTCCCCCGGCGCCCAGTGCCAGGAGGAGTACACACCTTGGAGCAGAGAGAACTTGATCTGCTGCTCGGATAACTTTAACGAGTGCACGCCGACATATGAGCAGCCGATGCCGACGGCGGCGCCAACTCCAGCGCCATCGTCTCTCATGCCCTCGCCAACGCCGGCTACGACTCCGGAGACAGTCACAGTGGCGCCGATACCAGTGCCAACCCCGGTTTGGACAGAGTCGCCTCCTCCTTCTCAGACTACGCCAGGACCTACGCCAATTCCAACTCAGGCATCGTCATCCCCTTCGCCAGTGACCGAAGCTCCAGCCACAGCAGCACCAGTAACCGAAGCGCCGCCGACTACTGTGCCACTCAGCGAACTCCCGACTTCTTCACCCACTGAGCCACCTGTTACAGCTTCACCCACTGAGGCTCCGATAGCAACTGACGTCCCGACTGATAGTGTTTCGACTCCAGTACCAACCCAGGCGACAACAACAGCTCCGTTAAGCCAAGCTCCAACTGCGATCCCGCCTACAGATGCGCCGACAGCAGCTCCGGTGACCGAAACCCCGACATCCATCCCATCGACTGAAGCTCCCCTTTCACAAGCACCGACCTCGACAGCACCAACTGAGACACCAGCGCAAGCCCCAGCCACGGCTGAGCCGTCACAACCACCAGCAACGACACTTCCGACTGAAGTTCCAACTACGGTAATTCCGATCACAACTCCGACGTCTGAGTCTCCAGCCTCAATTACTCCTAGCGCTACTCTTCCAGTGACAGATGCAACAACGGTGACTCCACCAGCTTCTCCAGCGGCGCCACCGGTCACAGTCACGCCCGTGGCAGATGCTCCGACCACGACGTCTCCATCCTCGGAGCCGACTGCTGCACCGGCAACACCTCAATCACTGACTCCGTCTCAAGCTCCGACTGCGGGTACACCGGAAACTCCAAACTCATCTCCACCGTCCACCGTGCCATCGATTACTCTGTCACCGGCAGAGCCGTCGTTGCCTCCGTCGACAGCTCCGTCAACAGCTCCATCGTTGGCTCCATCGTTGGCTCCGTCAACAGCTCCGTCAACAGCTCCGTCATTGCCTCCGTCATCGACAGAGCCGTCAACAGCTCCGTCATCGGCAGAGCCGTCGACAGCTCCTTCGTCGGTAGAGCCATCGGCAGCTTCATCACCGGCACCATCTCCAGATTCGGCAGAGATTCCAACGACGGTATTACCATCAAGTCAGGATCCAGTGACAGTCATGCCAGGCGATACGTCGACGGTCACGCCAGTATCCGAAACGCCAGTGTCGGACACCGCTTCTATTCAGCCCCCAGTTACCGAGTTGCCGAGCATCCCCGCTAGTGTGAACCCTGTCGCAGAGTTTCCAGCTCAAACCCCGTCAGTGTTGACCTCGCTCGCTCCGAATCCAACTCCTGCTGACCCATCCGAAGCACCTTCAAATACAGATCCGTCAACGCAAAACCCGGGCAGTCCGATGCCAGCACAGTCCGCAATGTCGGAGCCATTGCTGTCAAGTGCCTCTGACAGTCCCGTGACAACGCCAGCCGCTGTCGAGCCGACATCCGCCCCACTTTCGGTCCATAGTCCGCTGTCGTCGAATGCACCTTCGACGACAGCAAGTTCAGGCGTCACTGAGTCGCCGGTGTCGTCAGAGTTCCTGAGCACTGTTCACCCGATCGACGGCTCATCCGAACCGCCAGCGCAGCCGGTTTCCAAGTCGCTCGCTTCGACTACCAACTCGCAGCTTCAGATCTCGACTGACACGAAGAAGGTGATCTCGACGACGCGCGAATCGGTGCTCAAGCAAGCAGTGACGAGTGCACCCGAAGAGAATGATGTGGTGCGCAGTATCATCAACAGGAGCGACGGTAACGTGGACAAGAACACAACGAACGGTTCTTTTTCTGCGCCTATCGATGATGATAGCGACGCGATCTTCCACAAGTCACTAGCCGACTGGACGAGAGATGTGAGCGCGATGCGAGAAGCAGCGAGTAACTCAGCGAATGTGCTCGTAGCGTCTGCGGTGGCAGTGAACGCAGTGACTGGAGTGATAACCGTGATCACCGCGATCACGAGTGGTACATCGGCGGTGTCAGGAGCTGCGTCGGGCGTATCTGCCGGTATCGCGGCGTCGCAAGGGCTGCTCAACGGGGTTGGAGGCACAGCGAGTGCACTTCACCAAGCGTTCCCTGGGGCTGACTTCTCGAGCCTGCTCGTGATGCTCAACTACCTGCAGTTCCTCGCATCTGGTAGCCAGCTCAGCCTTCCTGGCGCGCCAAACTTCTTCTATGAGTTCACGGACTCGCTCGGCTGGTGCAACTTCCAGCTGGGCAGCTCGTCACCTGTCAACGTCACGGACGCAAAGCACGGCTTGTCGAGCGACAACGTGGAGAATTTCAGCGTCGCGGACGGAGACATCATCTCGGGCGTATTAGCGTACGCGGAACGCATCAACGTCCAACCCGAGGACCTCTTCACAAAGACCGCGATCGCGTTCGCGAGCGTCGTCGGCAGTGTGGCGGCCGTCGTTGCGTCGCTGTACGCGCTGCTGCGGTGTGTCGCGAAGAAACGACTAGAGCTCGTGATCGAGCGCTTGAACGATTTGCCTCGTGCGAAGCTCTTGATGCGGCTGCTGACCCAGTCGTGTCTGTCTATTTGTCTTATGAGCGAGTACGCGCTGAGCATGACGAGCTCGTTCCAGTTGCGGTACAACCAGCAGCACCAGAGCAACTACAGTGCGCTGGCGTTCGCGACGGTGGCGTTGATCGTTGTTTGCTTCGGACTGATTGTGCTCGGAGTGGTCAAGATCTGGCACAAGACCGAAGAAGAGCTCTCAGATCCGGATTTCAAGTTTGCGTGGGGAGCGTACTACAAGTACTACCACCACCACACCCGCTACTTCTTCGTAGCCAAGATGGGAGCCGAGATCCTCTCGGGGATCATCATCGGCCTTGTGAGCAACGTTCCGTCACAGCTCACGCTGCTAATGGCGCTGCAGCTCGCGATGTTCTTCTACACGGTGGAGAGTGCCCCGTACTCGATGGACTTCCAGACTGTGTGCTCGTCCACGGCGTTCGTGATGAAGATGCTCACGTACGCGCTCATCAGCTCGTTCCTGACGTCAAAGACAGAAGTGAGCCTGCGCGACTTCGTCGGCACGCTCGTGATCTTCCTGCAAGTTACGCTGCTGCTGCTCTTCAACTCGCGCCAGCTCTACATCCTCTACAACCAGATGCAATACATGTGGTCTCTGCGCCAAGAGCGCCGCCGAGCTGCAAAGGAAGCCAAGATTATGGAGGATAGCGCCATGCTCGTTCGAACGTCCATGTCGCTGTTAACACCCAAGTTCGAGATGACGCCAGCTTCCTTCGGGCTCATGCACAGCAAGAACAGCTTCATGGCCACGACCCCGCAGAGACCGTTGCAGCAGCAGCAGCAGCAGCCACCACCGCAGTCGTCGAAGGCGCTCGCTGCAGCGTAGTTGCGACTGCATCCCTACTTCTCACGAACGCGACTCAAGTAGCTTTGTCACCCGCTCGTCGAGCGTCTGCATGTTGGACTGGAAGATCTTCACGTTCGCTTCCAGACTCTTCTCGATCTGTATGTAGTACGTTCAATAAGCCAATGCACACACACACGTTCTATCAGCATCGTCATCTACCAAACAGTCCAGACAGTCCCATGCACTCACGTTCTCCAGAAGCGCCGTGTCCGATTCGAGCAGCTCCGCGAGAGACTCGGTCGACGCCTCCACCTTTTTGATGCGGACGCTCGAATCGAGGGTCTCGTCATGCGCACTCTTGAGTGCGACGAGGCGGTCTACGAGGGCGGGTACCGCGCCAGACACGTCATCGACGCTGGCCAGCTTGTCGTAGATCTGCTGAATCTTCTCGCGGTCAGCCTGCGTGCTCAGTGCGTTCTGAACCCCCGGTGACTCCTTGAGCTTGTTAAGCAGCGTGAACTCATGGATGAGCGCGGTCGTGCGCGTCTTCACAGCGTCCAGGTTCTTCTCGCTCAGCAGATTCACGCGCTTCTCGAGCTCAGCGACGACCGATGCGAGGTCCGCGCCGCCGGTCGCGAGCGTGCCCAGGCCGTCAGCGCGCAACTCCTTTACATGGAAGTTTCCGACTGCCTTCTCAAGCGTCGCGATGCGTGCCTCCAGCGCCATCGCGCGCGCGTTGGTGTCCTTCTCGACGGCGTTCAGCTCGCCGTTGCTGTAGATCTCGTAGACGATCGCGGGCGATACCGCGTCGCCGCCTGTGACGGAAGACGTCGTCCCCTGCTGCTGCGCTCTGAGCGCCTCGAGCTGCCGGAAGAACTTGCTTGTAAGTTCTTTCTGCAGCGCGAGCGCACCGTCCGCCGCCGCGCTATTGGCGCCGTGGCGCAGGAATGGCCGGAAAGCCGTGTTCTGCTCGATCGCTGAGAGGTTCGCGCGCAGCGTCGCAAGCCCCTGCAGGACCTCGTCGAGCTCAGCGTCCTGCGCCGCGTCCACGAGCATCCGCGTCTTCCGGTCGCCCGCGCTCGCCGCCAGCAGCCCCAGGTCAGCCTCCAGCTCCTTCACCTCCATCGTCAGCCGCGTGAAACGCGCGAGCGGTGCCTCGAGCTCTGACTTCCGAGCGCTGTTGCGGGTGGTCGGGAGCCCACCGGCTGCTTCGAACTCGGTCTGCGTGGGCAGACGCGTCGCTGCGGGCTCTGCGCCACACACAGACGCAGAGAGGTGACGTGAGCACCGAGTTCCTGTTTATTCGGCGCTTAGCGTAGCAATGAGACCGCGAGACGCAACTGTAGACTTTGCCCATAAAGGCCTCGAACGCCTGGGCCGGTGCGACACCCTCTTCGCTCACCTCCGAGTGGCTCTGGCCGCGTGCACGCACTCTGTCAGTGAATCACGCCTCTCTCCTCTCCGCCCATTCGCGCGCACGCACATTGTCCAGCAAGTGCGCGTCCTCCGGAGCTGACAACGACCCCGTCGCGCGGGCTGCATGGCTCCCGCCGCCCACTGGTGCGTACGCCTGGAACGTCACCTCCGGGTCCGGCGTCTCGAACACCTCGGTGCTCATGTCAACGTCCATGGCCGCTTATTACTGCCAGCACTGAGAATATCCTACTGGTCTCAATGCCTGAATATGTGAATGTGGCTGGCTACACATTCCCACAACACGAATGTTGCGAGACTTTTCACCCACTTTTTCAGTCTATGTGTCTTGCACTACTGCCCTCGCCGAAAGGCTCGCAGCCGTCTCGCTCCGTGCTTCCCCTTCAGCCCGCTCTTGAGCAGCTCCAGCATGTTCCGTGCGGAGTTGACGTCCCTGATCCAAGAGTTGGCCTTGCATCTACTGTTGGTACAGCGCAAAAAGTTCCTGGCGCACTTAAGAACGACCTTCTTGTCCACCAGCTTCGGGTCTCTAAACTTCATCATCTCCGCGATCTAACTTATCTTCTTCACGAACAGCCACTCTTTCTGTCAAATGCCCACCTCATCCTCTTTCCTCTTCAACTTGGAGAACAAGCGAGCTTGCTCGAGGCGCTAATGACACCAAGAGCACGTGATGCTGATTTAGTATTCAGCCATAGGGATCACGGTGACTCGCTTCTTCAGCGCTTTGACAAATCCCTTGACCGGACTCAAAGCGTGAGCACTGATACCGTCTCTTCGACTCCAGTTCCCGTTGGCGACACAAACTTGACGACTAGCTTTCGGCACAGCGTGCTTTATCAACAAATCAAGCGTCGCCATTTTGAAACAGGCCTGCGTAAGCCTCCAGCGCAAGAACGCCTGCTCCGCACTGAACGCAAGCAAAAAACGCACGTGCTTCCAGATGAACTGGACACGTCAAAGTACACATCGTAGCTCGATGTCTTGAATGGCGGCATCAAACGAACGATGTCTTCGAATCATGACTTTTGTCTCCTCAAGCTCTCTTTGTAAATTTGAAAGTCATTTATTCAAGCGAGATGCCTGTACTAGCGCGTATAAATCTCAGTGACTTGCTCTTTCTGCTTGGCTCTGTAAGTTTAACGTCACCGATGGAGCCCACGTTGCAATTTCTGTTGCCGACGTTGACGTGTAAGGGGACCAAACGACACGACTGATATAAGTGACTGCATCCCGGGGTCAATGGCAATATGGACATTGAAAGAGTTATCTGGCCTGAACTCGAACAGCTTCTTAGTGAACGTGTCTCCATAGCGAGCTCTTTTGTCGTCTTCACTTATGTACTTATAGTTGTCTTGTCGCTGAACATGAGCTCAGCGATACCGCAGTTCTTCTCTTGCTTCCTCGCTAAAGCCTCTGCTTTCATCATTACCACAGAAGCTGTTGTCAGTGGCCTTATTATGCCAATTGACGCGCTGTATTCAACTGTTGTGATTCTGTTTGTCATTGCACGCTTGTTAGTCTCAAACTGGTCGATGTCGAGCACCTTCCGAATAACCATGCTTCTGCTTTCTAGAAGGTCCTTGAGTTTAACGGAAACTGCGGCCTGGTCCTTATCTTAAATGCACCATGTTTAGCTCCTTTGACAAAAAGTCCTCGACCTTTGGGATGTGGATGAGTCTAACAAAGAGACTGTGCAGCGTCGACGCATTCAGCGTGACGAACGCTGCTTGAAGCGTCGTAGTCACAGAAAGTAGCAAGTACAACCTTGTCCCTTTCGTATTTGGATGCTTGTCCACAAACCTCTCCATCCACACCAACATGTCGTACCGCATGTGAACAAAGTAGGCACTGTTGTCTCGAATATGTCACTGACAAAGAGCACTTTTCAGCCAATCGCGTAGATTTTACAATTCAGGATCATCGGTATCACCTCACTCTGTCCCCACTTCCACAGCTTTGTCCGTCGACCTACTGTCATTGTCCTTCCCAGACGCTGATTGTACGCGATAGCAAATATCCATCAACCCTCTTTTATCTTGGTATTGTAGCTTAGCATTGCTCTTCTTTGCGTACTGGAACCGAATGTGCTGGTGAAGCCACCGACGAAAGTAAAGAACGACCATAATTCGAGCGCTGATTTCTCTCAGCTTTGCCATTGTATCGACCATATCACTTGTTTTGTGAATGAACTCTGGCTCATACGCAGACTTCCTCCTGCAACCCGCCCAGTAGCGCTGACAGGTCTTATAAAACACTGGATGCTTGGACTTCATACACAGACGGTCGCGTTTCTCGATGTAGCTGTACGTCATCGATGAAAGGACAGTCTTGCTAGCTTAGCTATCTCCTCGCCTTCTTTTAGACAGCGCAAAATGTGCAGGCTAGCCAGGTTCCAGTCCTCCAACTGAACTTGCTTCATGATCACGCAGGCTTTCTTAATCACCTTGACTAGCAACGGGAGTTTGTGTATGCGAGTAAGCTTACAGCTCACGCTTGAGTTAATCACTTTTGTCAAGTCTTTGATTTGATAGGCGGGCAAGGAGAGAAGCTCCAGTAGCGGCCGCGATAGTTGCGATATCGCAGCCGTCGCAGCATCAATCTTTGCGTTCGCGTCCTGTAGTTTGGTGATCGTATCAAGTGGAAGAAGTCTCACGCCGAGGCCACGCGTCTCGTCAATTACATTGCACTCGTCCACGTAGTAACCTTTATTGCGCTTCCCCATGATGCAAATGGGCAGTGAGAGTGACTAGTTATTACTGATGAACGGCGTATGGAACTAGATGGATGATGCGCTGGTGTTGTTGTTGCAGGAAGCAAGAGCAAAGCTTCGAGTGATGGTATGCGCCGTCATAGTGATCTCGGACCTGTGGCGAACTCCCAGCTGACCACGATGCACACCGTGGTCTCTGTGATGCGACGATATCGACTCGGACTACTCGGACAGCTCGGACACTGTCGATGACAAACGCCCATCTGGTCTAGTGTCAACCCTTCAGCAAGCTCAGTAAAATGACTCACT
>JAASFZ010000387.1:0-18765 GCA_023334075.1 Globisporangium nunn | reverse complement strand
GTGTGTGTGTGTGTGTGTGTGTGTGGAGACGACGACGACAGAATTCGGTTGCCTGTCAAACTCAGTTCACGGACGACAACACCGCGAACTCTACGATCTTCATTCTTCTGAGCTCGCTGTCAAACTCAGCTCATACTCACCCTATTGTGAGATCACAAGAAACGGACTCAAAGTTCACACCGCTGATGCCGCATATGAGCAACGACGATAGCTCGCCTTCGGCCGCGACCGCTGTCAGCGAGGCGCTTGGAGATGCGCTAGGTTCGGCTGCCGCACGAGCGGCTCGACACCAGCGAGCAAAGCCAGCGCCGACCTCACTCTCGAATGCCCACGTCCGCCAGAGCAATGTTCCTTCTGCGCAGGCATACGTGGGAACGCGGTTCGGTCGACAGCAACTGCAAACTGCTGGTGTCGGTGCAGTTCCCCAACGAGCTCCAGCAGCTCGAGTCAACCGACAAAGCTCCGCAGCGAGTGAAGACACCAAAGCGCCACTGAGCGTTGGGGGCCGCAACGCTGCTCTCGTCAGCGCTTCAGGCCAAGCTGCTGCACCACGAGCGACCACCGCTCGCTCCCCAACCGTGAAGATCGACATCCCTTCCGTCCTCGACACCAACGCTAGTTCGCAAGTCGATAACACTACTGTATCAGCAGAACGTGTAATCGACAGCAACAACACCAGTGCTTCTTCTCCGTTCCGTGGCGCTGCGGACGTCTCGGGCTTTCGCCGCCGAGCTTCGATCCAGAATACAGCGTCGCCATCGTCCCAAGCACCTTCATCGCATCAGCACTCTAATGCTCCACCTTTTGTCCCCAATGACGTGACCAAGAACGCGAAAGCTGGAGCCCCAGTACCGGCATCGAAGAGTCGATACTCGGGCACCATGGCCTCCGCATTCCTTCGTCGCAAGCAGCCATACTTGAACACAGAACTCGCGAATGGCAGCAGCGCACTTGCGAGTACAAACCCTCTTTCCGCACTGACTTTGTCGACTGATGTTGGTGTAACTTCAAGTGTCTCGACACCAAGACTGTTCTTCCAGGACGACGGTGTGTCAGAATGCGAGTCGCAAGATGAATCTGCAGGAGGCGAAGGCGATCACCCCCATGTTTCGTCCGAGCCGTCCATCGAGTCTGCCTCAGATATGGTTTCAGTAGTGACCGCTGCAGACAGCGAGAAGCTCTGTCCGCCGACGAGGAAGAACTCGTCCGGGGCATCACCAGCAGCAGCACGACAGGTATTGGCATCAGCAGCTTGTTCTCCGCGCCGGCGCGGCAGAGGAAACAGACTTCCTCCCACCGACACCATGCTTGGCGACTACAACCAGAAAGAAGGACTCGAGCGCATTGGGGAACTCTCGCGAGAAGAAGACGAGTTTGACTTTGCGATCCTGCTCAAGCCCTCCAAGTACGAGGAGCATCTCGACTTGCCTCGCGAGTCAGCTGCGCCCTCGACAGCTTCGGTCTTCGGTGCGGATACTAGCAGCGGAGTCAGCAGTGGATCTTCACATCTTCAGCTCGGAAGCGCTGTCGCTAACGTGAACCACTCGCATCTACGTGCCAAGGCGAGCAAAGATCCAGCCCGAGCTCGTAATCTCCTCATCTCGCGCATTCGCCATACGGGATTGCACGTCAAGCGCCTGCTCTCTCTCGATGGCAAGCAGACGCTGCTCAAGGTCAAAGCGCCGCAGCACGTGCTCGAGGCCGGCGCCGAGCGACTCAAACTCCGCAAACTGCGCAAGTTCGATCGAGTTTGGATAGAGTTCTCGCGCGAACTGCGCACGACGTTTGTCGACTTCGACGTGCAGCTGGGCGGCGTGCGCTTCATTGACAGCGAGAAGCAAAGCATCGTGCACGCGCTCTTGACTTCGGCGACGGCCGACAACGGCGCGGGGCTCAACGAATTTTGCCCGCTCAAGTCCAAGTACGTCGTGCAGATGTTCCCGCTGCACAAGCAGGATCTCGCGGTTCTCAAGACGCACTGGGTCACGTACTGGCGGCCTCCTCGCCGTCCGCCTCTACTAATGCAGCCGACATTACCACCGCTCCCAGACGGCAAACAGCAGGAACCGCAGCAATCGAAGCACTCGAGATGCCGCGCACTTGTGACGGGAGTGCTCTCGCAGCCGATCGACGACGTGGCGCAGTACTTTGGCGAGAAGGTTGCGTTTTACTTTGCGTGGATGGAGATGTACACCCGCTGGTTGCTCGTGCCGAGCGTCGTGGGGCTCGTACTCTTCGTGCTGCAGGTCTCGAGCAAGAAGATCGACCACCCGCTTGCGCCGCTCTACGCAGTCTTCATGGCGCTTTGGACGTCCGCGTTCCTCATCGCCTGGAAGCGCCGCGCGGCGGGTCTCGCGTACAGCTGGGGCACGCTCGGCTACGAGGAAGACACGGAGGTGACTCGGCCAGAGTTCTACGGCGACCCTGCCATCAGCACGCCTGAGTGCAAGCGGTACCCTTCGTGGCGCCGGTACCTCAAGTATGCCGTGACGCTCCCCACCGTGCTCGGGAGCATGGTGCTCATCACGGTGATCGCGTACTTGGCGTTCTCGACGCGCGACCAACTCGAACGCGACTCGCTCGAGACTAAGACGCGCGCGAGACACGTCGCGCGAGAGATCGCAGCCGATCTTGAGCACGGTCTCACTCTAAAGAACCTCAAGCAACTCTCGGCGCTGGGTCTCGACTGGAAGTTCTGGTTCTACTTCCTCATCACGCCACTGCTCTACGGACTCCTCATCCCCGTGCTCGACTTTGTCTTCACCAAGTGGGCGCGCGCGATGACCAACTGGGAGAACCACGAGACCGAGAGCCGCTACCGGTCCCACCTGATCCTCAAGGTTTTCTCCTTCCGCTTTGTGCACGTCTTCGCGTCGCTCTATTACTACGCGTTCGCCGGCTCGCGCGGCGACAACCTGCTGCGCGTCGCGATCCAGCTCGCGAGCTTCATGGTGGCCGGCCAGCTCTGGAAGAACGCCATGGAGACACTGTACCCGTTCGCGCTGCGGCGCTGGCACGCGCGGCAGAAGAAGCGCGACACGAACGCGCAGTTCAGCCACTCGGCCGTGTTCAGCGCCACAATGTTGCCGACCGGAAGTAGCAGACATCGTCGTCGCGGAGATGCCTCGGCCATGGCCATGGCTGCCCATCGCTCTGTGACGGCCGGAGTCGGCGGAGGAGTCAACGGCGCGATGGTCGCGATGAACAACACGAACGCCGTCATCCACGAGCAGTGCGTGCGGCTCGAGCAGGCGTCGGACAGGGCGTGGGAGGAAGCCGAGCTGCGGCCGTACGACACGTTCGAGGACTACACCGAGATGCTCATCCAGTTCGGGTATGTGTCGTTCTTCTCGCTCGCGTTCCCGCTCGCACCGCTGCTTGCACTCGTCAACAACGTCGTCGAGCTGCGCACGGACGCGTTCAAGCTCTGTCGTGTTAAGCAGCGGCCGATCGCGCGCAAGGCGAGCGGCATCGGCGTCTGGCTCCACGTGCTCCAGCTCATGAGCGTGCTCGCGGTGCTCACCAACTGCCTCCACATCGCGTTCACGACGAGTCTGCTCGAGCGGCTCTTCTCGTCGCCGTCGACGGCGACGAAGGTCTGGGTCGCGTTCGGTGCCGAGCACTTGCTGCTCGCGCTTAAGGTCGCCATGATGGTCGCGATCCCGGCCATGCCGCACGACGTGCAGCACAAGGTGCGCGTCGAACGCGAGCAGGCCAAGCAGGAGAGCGCGCGCGCCATGGCCGCCAAGATCCTGCGGCTTGCGGCCGAGGCTCCGACCCATAACAATGACGACGACGACGCAGCGCAGCGGAAGACCTCCGCAGGCCTGCGGCAGTAAGCAATATACACAGCCACCAGCAACAGCAGCGCCATGTGTGTGCATGCAAAGTCTCTCTCATTGAGCGTTTATCGCCCGAGTGCGCGCTGCACGCACGCACGCACGCACGCACCCGGTCTCGAGCACCTCTGCTCGCGCTCTCTTCCCTTCTATCTCTCCCTCCCCCATTCACTGTGTCCCGTGTTCCATTGCCCTCGACTCGCCTCGCCTGCTGCCCGCCAGCGTCTGCTCTCAAATAAATAGGCGGACAGCGCGCTCGCGGCAGACACGCACGGCAGGGAAGCAGGCGCGCAGACGGGAGACGAGCGCCGCTGTTGTTCCTGTAGACGTCGCATCAGCCGGAGCACATCGGGCAGATGTACTTGTCGCTCGACTCGGAAAGCGCGGCGATCGACGCCCTGAGAAAGCACCGAGAACCATCGAATCACACCACGCAACAAGCACAAGCGTGAGATACCAGCCGATACCTGGACACCTGACCGCACATGTGATGGCTACGTTTACGTACGCGGTAAGCGTCGGATCGCAGCTGCCGTGCACCCACATCTCGCACGAGTCGCAGCACACGAACGTGCTCTCGTCGTCCTCCTCGTACACGGCGTTGCAGACGGGACAGTATTGCCCGAGCGCGCGCAGCTCCCGCTCGCGCGCCGACTCCTTCTTCGTCCGCGCGCGCTTGCGCGCACTGAGCGAGCCTGTCGCGGACGTCGAAGCTTCTTCAGCTGCCGCGACCGAGACGGAGGGTGGCTTGGCGCGCGACGACCGCGCACTCGTCTTCGCAGGCTCGTCGGGGATCGCGATCGAGTTCTTCCGCTTTCGCGATGACGACGACGTCGGCGTCACCAGAGACGTGCTGACACTGTCGCTGCGTGTTCTTCCTGTTGTGGCAGCCTTCCGCGCCCGCCGCGGCGCGTCGTCTCGCTCGTTCGGCTTGTCCACTGGCTGCGGGACCGGCTCCTCTTCATACTCAGCGTCCACGTCGTCGAACGCGGTCGCGTACGAGCGCGCGGCGCGCGAACGGCCGCTCAGGTCCGCATACTCGTACTGACCGCTGAGCTGCGGTGGCGACGGCAGCGGTGTCGCGTCGTCGTCATCGCCGTCGTCGTTGTCCGAGACGTCCGCGGCGCGCCGTTTCTTCTTCTTCTTCTTCTTCTTGTCCTTCTTGCTCTTCTTCCGCTCACGCCTGGCGCTCTTGGGCTCAGGAGCGACGACTTCCGCCCTGTCTTCCTCTGCTTTATCCTCATAGTCATGCTGCTGCTGCTGCTGCTGCTGCTGCTGCTGCTGCTGCGGTTGCTGGTGATGTTGTTGGGGAAGCTGCAGCGACTCGTCCGTCTTCAGAACGACCTTGAGGGTCGCTGGAGCAGCAGCCGCTACCGCTGCCATTGACTCGTCTATGACAGGCGCTACGTCCGCCGCCGCCGCCTGCCGCTTCTTGCTCTTCGCCAGCTGCTGCTGCTGCTGCTGCTGCTTCTTGAGCAGCTGCGTCTGCTGCTTGAGTCGCTTCTTCTCCAGCAGGCGCTCGGCCGTCGCGCGGTCCTTGAGCTCGCGCGCCTTGCGCTCGCGCTCCGCCTTCTTGCGCGTGAACAGGTCGCCGCGCTGGAGCTTCAGGAAGCACGCGAGGCACACATCCACCATCGGCACGCTCACCGCGCTCGGTGGCTGTGGTTGCTGCGGCGCCGCACCGCCATCCGCTACTTCTCCACCCCCAGTAGCAGCAGCAGTAGCTGCTACAGCGAGCGGCTTCTTCCGCGCGCTCTTGTCACGCGGCAGCTTGCGCCAGAGCGGCGAAGACTGAGTAGCGCACTCAGCGCAGAGCTTGGAGAAGATCGAGCGCTCTTCCATGATGGCGGCCGGCGCCTTGCGCTTCCCGCCGCGCTGCTTCGGGGGCTTCGCGGCCGCGCGCGCCGTCAGCTCGCGAGGTGGCCACTCGCGCTCGCGGCTGAAGCTGTTGCGCGGCGCACCCGTTGCTTCTTTCTCCTCGCGCTCGGCAGCCGCGTCGTGGCGCACGCGCCGCAGCGCCACGCTCACGTTCGCCACGAGCGCGGGATTCCAGCGGTGCGTCGCATCCGCCGCCGCATCGTCGATTCGCCAGTCAAAGGCACTGGCGGGTGACGCGTACGCCCACTGCGCATTGCGCGCCGCGAAGCAGCGACGACGCAGTAGCTCCAGCTCCGTGTCGACGCGCAGCACCGCCTCCGACACATTTGCTACCGCCGAAGATGTTGCCGACGTGCCCGCGTAGACGCGCAGTAGCTGCGCGCGCAACGAGGCGGCGGTGGCGACCTGGCCGAGCGCGTCGACGACTGGCGCGTCATCCGGAAGTAGCGGCGCGCCGGCGTCCGCTGGGGGTGATGCGGTCACCGGTTGAAGCAGCCCGCAGGCAGCAGCGTCGGCAGCCGAGAGCGAGAGCAGCGGCGAGTGGGTGGCCATGGCCTTCAGGCACGCCAACCTCCTTCAGGCTCCAGTTGGAATCGAATAGCCAGAGGGGGGGAGTCGGATTTTATATGAGAGTTTGTATGGGGAACGGAACTCGTGAGTTTCTTCACTATGCGCGTGCGATTTCGCGAGTGATGGAGAGAGAACGAGTGGAATATCGATACCGGGATTGTATGGAGCAAGTCGACTACAGTACGAGTGTAGATTGTTATTTCTGGACTGCCAATGGACCCTCTTTCACGATCGTTGCTGCTTTTCTTTTTTCACTATCAGGTTTCTCTCAATCAGGGTGCAAAACCGAACATACTTTAACCAAGTCAATAGAGGGGACAACACAGCAATCCCCGCTCAGTTCCGATTTCTACTTTGGAAGAACCACCAAGAGATCTCACTCCAGTTCGAGGACGAGATGGCCGACACCACCACCACCGCTGCCACCGCCGCCGCCGCCACGAGTGATGCGCCGCGCCAGGAGGAGGACGCGCGCAAAGTGAACCTCGTGTCCATGGACGGCGACTTGTTCGAGGTTTCCGCGAGCGTCGCCGCCATGAGCGAGCTCGTCAAGACGCTCATCTCCGGTGCGTGCGTGTGTGGGTTAACTGGGTTGAGAGCGGCAATGGTCGCCGAGTAGCGGTTATTGTGTGCGGAGTGTCGGCTATTGGGGAGTTATTGGAGAAATGGAGAAACTGAGCAATGTTATTGCATTGATCCAGATGAGGAGGACGACGAGGTGCAGGAGATCCCGCTGCCGAACGTCAAGAGCACGGTGCTCTCGAAGGTCATCGAGTTCTGCAGCCACCACCACAACAACCCGATGCGCGAGATTGAGAAGGTGCGGCATGCGCGGCGGATTGTTTTGCAGCTGCTGCGGTGAGGATGCGAGACTAACTGTCTAATTCTTTGTGGATGGTGCACCTGCAGCCGCTCAAGAGCTCGGACATGCACGACGTGGTGTCGGACTGGGACGCGAACTTCGTGGACATCGAGCAGGACCTGCTCTTCGAGCTCATTCTGGCGGCTAACTACATGGACATCAAGTCGCTGCTGGACCTGGCGTGCGCTAAGGTGGCGAGCATGATCAAGGGCAAGACGCCGCAGGAGATCCGTGAGACGTTCAACATCGTGAACGACTTCACGCCCGAAGAGGAGAGCCAGATCCGCGAGGAGAACAAGTGGTGCGAAGAGGCGTAAGATGGAACGCGCTCGCGGGAGTGTGGGGGAAGGAGAGGAGGAGAGGAGAGGCGAGTGGAGAGGGCGACGGAAGCGCGTTCTGAGCCTCACTGAGCACCGACAGTAGCGAGCGTTGGCGCCTTCAGCGGACACGCGATCGTTAAGAAAATCGAACCACGCGGCGAGATCCGTTGGAGGGCGAGAGCGCGCGCGAGTGGACAAAGGTCCGCGCGGCGCACCGAAGTTCGCAGAACGTCTCCTAACACACGCGAGTTGGTTTTTCCCAACCGAGGCTCGCAAGGTGGCTGGCTGTTCATTTTGCACGTGCTTCTTGTTTCGACTTAGCGAGCGCGTCCTCACAAGACCTGATACTCTCTCATGAGTTTCTCTACCGTACTTGTTCTCGTACCACATGCAGGGACAATGCGTCATGTTTCGTCCTCAATTACGCGCTCTCTCTGGGCGGAGCAAGAGCGCAAACTCAACAGGACGGGCCGCTGGTATAAACGGTCACTCTTGCAGTCGCTTGTAAGATGCGGCCGCACGGTGAAGCGGAGCGCATCTGTCGCAAATAGGACTGCGGGCCAATGGCCCATGCATACACACACACATATACGCATACAGATAGATAGACACATACACACATGCACATTGATCGAAGTGGTGGTGGCAACCACGACGTGTGTCTGGAGCAGGTCAGATTCTGAAGTGTTTGGGGGAGGCGGGCTCGGAATGCTTTTGAAACAAAAAATGACTGGCGGTGGCAGGAAGAACCTACTTTGCGACCCAGATGAAATCTGAAACACGGTTTGGGGCCGACACACCGCTGCAACTTGCCTTCAACGTTATCCCTCTCAGCACTTTGGAGGGCTGCAGTTTACGCCGCAGCCCCATTGCGGTGACCTACTACAATAGCGATCCATGAACGATCCACGATCCGAGTAGTACCGATCCTTAGTTGCTTCGCTTCTATCCTACGACGATCTCTCAGATGAAGCGTGGGTTAGCAGACAGCAATAGGATCTGCCACCTATTGTCGCGAAGATCGCTGTCTGTCTGTCTGTCTGTCTGTCTGCCTGTCTGCCTGCCTGCGTCACCTGCTTAGCTGCGCATCTGAGTGAAGCTGCTGGTCGTACCGAACTGGCCGAATCCACTAGGCGGCGCGCTGCCCCCAAAGCCTCCGGTGCCACCAAACGCGCTGCCAGCGCCACTCGCCTGAGAACCAAAGCTCGCGAACGACGTGCCCTGTGAACTGAACGAGCTGAAGCCGGAGCCTGTCGCAGCAGCGCCTGGTGCAGACGCCGGAACTGCGAAGCCACCCGTCACGGGCGACTGAGTCGCGCCGGCGCCGAACGCCGACGGAGCACCGAAAGACGGAGTCGCGCTTGCTCCGACACCAAAAGCCGACGGAGCACCGAATGCTGGCGTCGCGCTCGCTCCCAACGCTGACGACGCGCCGAACGCCGGCGCCGCGCTCGCTCCGAGAGCCGACGGTGCGCCGAAGCCCCCACCAAAAGACGGCGAGCTTGCGACGCCGAACGCCGGAGCAGCTGATGCGGGCTTGCCCAGGTACTTTTGCTCGAGCATCGCGAAAAGCCGAGCCTCGTTCCCCTTGTACTTCTCCAGCGTCGCGTCCACGTCCTTGAGCTTCTCCGGGTTGTACTGCTGGTAGAACTTGACAAGGCGCTCGCGGTGTTCAGAGTTCGCACTCGCGCTGCCAACGCCACCGGCACCGCCGAACGGACTCGCGGTTCCGAACCCGCCGCCAGCTGTTGGCCCGCCAGCTTGGAAGCCGCTGCCAAAGCCGCCGCCAGATCCGAGCGTCGATGGCGCGCCGAACGCAATCGAGCCTGCTGCTCCTGTCCCTCCTGCGGCTCCGAACCCAACAGCGGGCTTATCGCTCGCTTTCGTTACCGTGCCGAACGGACTCGCGCTTGCCGTAGCTGTTCCGAATGGCGACGACGACGCCGCCGGCTTTGTTCCAAAGCCACCACCGAACGAAGTCGAGGAGGATCCGAACCCGGTTGCTGTCGGCTGCGCCGACCCGGACAAGCTGATCGAGGAGAACGCGCCCGTGCTGCCGAACGGACTCGCCGCAGCACTCGCCTTCGCCGGCTGAATGGCTGGACTCGCAGGAACACCGCCAGGCGCGGTCTTGTACTTCTGCGCCAGGTTCTGGAAGAGCTTCTCCTCGTTCCCCTTGTACTTCGCCAGCGTGGTGTCGACATCGCCCAGCTTTGCTGGGTTGTGCTGGGTGTAGAAGTCGACCAGCCGCTGGCGGTAGTCCGGCTGTCCGAACGACGCGGCCGGAGATGGTGATGAAGCAAACGCGCCAAAGCCTGAAGGTGCAGTGGAAGCAGTCGCTGTTGATGCTGGCTTGGGTGCACCAGCAGCCCCGAACACCGAGGTCGTAGGTGCTGCGCCGAACGGACTTGGCTTCTTGGTTGCATCATCCAGTTTAAAGGCTCCGAAACCGGATGTCGCCGCAGTGTTCGGAGCAGCAGCAGCCACTGCGCCGAAGCCCACAGGCTTCTTCTTTGGGACAGGGCCGCCAGCCAAGAACGCCTTCACGTCTTCAGGTTTCGAGTCCGGAAGGTACTTGGTGAACAATCGCGAAAAGAGCTCCTCTTCCCGCCCAGCGTAGTCCGTCAGCGTCTTCTCGACTTCCGACACCTTCACAGGATTATGCTCCTTGTAGAACTCTGTAAGCAGGTTCTTGTACTTGCTTGTGGCCGGAGCTGCTGTTGTCGTTGCAGCCGGAGCTGCCGTTGTCGTTGCAGCCGGAGCTGCCGGTTTGTCCGCTACCTGGTCGTTCGCTTTCTTGCTGAAATCCGACCCGAACGCGCTCAGAGGAGCTCGCTTCCCGCTCTCAGAAGCAGCGCTGGCCTTCGGTTTCGCTGGTAACGTTGCCGCGTTCCCAAACGAAAACGCGTTCTTCGCTCCTTGCTCCCCGGTCTTGCTCTCACCCAAACCAAATGAAAACGCCGAGCTGCCAGGAAGCGTTTTCGCAGTCGTTCCGAACGCGAATGCGTTCGGCTTGGCGCCAGACGCGTCGGTGGCCTCTTTCTTCACCTCTATTGTCTTCGACGCAGACGGAGGCGCGTCACTCAAGTCAGGGAGCGCCGGGCGCTCCTTGGCTTGGCCGACGCTCAGCGTCGGTCGCTGGGGTTGCGGCGTCGCAATAAATTTTGCCGGCTCCTTCGATGCCTTCTCTTCTGCCAGCGAGAAGAGTCGCGACCCCGCCTTTACCTCCGTCGTGCCCTTGAACGAGACTGCCGTCGACGACGACTTCGTCGAGCTCATCGGAGACGCGACTGTCACCTGGGTGCGCGGCATCAGCTTGCTATACGCCTTGATCCGGAGCGGCGACGAAGCTCCAGGCGAAGAGGACGATGATGCCGTGAGTTTGCGGCGTGGAGCGGTGAACACATCTCTGGGCGTCACAACGTTCTTGCACAGCGCCAGAAAGTGCTGGCGGATGTCCTGCGAACGCTGTTCCGCCTCCGACACGAGCGCTACCATGTCCACTTTCGACGCGGCAAACGCAGCCGTTGCATCGAAGACACTGCTGTGTCGGTTCGTCGTCTGGAGAGCATGCTCGCTTCCGAGAGTGAGCTCGTCCATATGCTGCGCGAGACTTGAGACTCTGTTGTATTGCAGCTTCGAGTTGTCGTACGTCTGCTTCAGCACGCGGAAGAGATACGCGGTCGAGACGGCGCTGTTGAACCCGATTCTAGACGCCGCCGTGCCCGCTGATGAGAGATGGTTCTCGAGATCGAGGCAGCAACGCTCCACCTCGTCAAACTTTTCCTTCAGCGCCTGGCGTGTCTCCTCAGAGCGCTGGTCCAGAGGCTGTTCCTCCAGTGAGCGCTTGAGCCTTTCATCTTTGAAGCTCTCCAGGATCTCGCGCCCGTATTCCAGCTGCTCGTGCACATCGCCGTCGCTGCCGATCACGAACAGGACGTCCTTCTCGACTTGGTCACGCGCGTCATCCAGGCTGTTGATGTCGTCACATAGACTGGCCACCTGGGTCTGAAGCTTGAGAAGCTGAGACGTCATTTGCTCGTTGAACTTCTTGTCCGCCGACTGGATGCTCGTCGCGCTGCGCTTGATCCGCTGGAAGGATTTGTCAAAGTCGACGATCAGCTTCCACAGCTGGCCTTCCAGCACAGACGACGGCTTTGCCTTCGTGCTTGTTTCTGTTCCTGACACATCCAAGGAAGGTCTCGTGGCTCCGAACGACCCACTAACCGCAGGTTTCGTCATCGCCCCCACTGCAGCAGGAGCAAAAGAACTCGCAAGTGAAAACGAGCTCTTCGAATCGGCCTTCGGAAATGCTCCGAACGGAGACGATTTCGGCGCCGAACCAGCTTCCTCGTCGCTCGAAGCATTTCCGAACAGTGACTTTGCCGCAGCAGGTTTTCCTGACAGGTCTTTCGTCAAACCGCCGCTAGCAGCCGCGGATTCGGACTTCGAGTCCAGCAGACTTCCGCCAAAGCCGCTGAACGAGAAAGAAGACGCCTGAGGTTTGTTCGCCGCTGTAGTCTTTTGGCTGCTGGCACCAAACAGTCCAGGTGTTGAAGGTACCGGGTCCCGTGACATATCAGGAGGATATCCGCTCGATGACGCAGCAGGCTTCTTCACTGCAGCAACCGAGTTCGAGAACGTAGGAACCTTCGGCTGCGTGGACGTGTCCGGAGGATATCCGCTCGACGACGCAGCAGGTGCACTCGTTGTGGCCGCTGCCTTCGTAAAGTTGAAACCCCCACCGAATGTAGGCTTCTGCTCAGCCACGCCTTTCTGATCTGCTGACTTCGTAGCAGTGTCGGCCGCAAATTTAAACCCAAAATCGCCAGCAGGCTTGGCAGAATCAGTCTTCGCAGTACCAGGGAACACGAACGCGCCAGTGCTCTCAGTCTTCGCGGCGCCAGGGAATACGAAGCCTGTGCCGGACGTCGAAGGGAACGAAAAACCTGGACTGCTGCTGGAACTTGCCGTTGTAGCTGAATTTCCAGCTCCGGCGAACGTAAATCCTCCAGCCCCGATCCCAAAAGTCGCTCCCGATGCACTCGTGTTCGAGGCAGCAGCCGTCGGCTTCGGAGCAGCAGACACCTTTGGCGCATTCGGATTCGCAGTGCCGCACGACACGCACTTCTGCGCCTTCGAGTCCGGATTCAGCACCATGCACACACTGCACTTCCACGAGCCCTCAGCAGGCTTGAACTTCGCGAGCGCGCTCGCGATCTCGGCGTCACTCTTCATCGTCGGCTTCCCTGTCTCTGAGCCGCCGTTGTTGTCGCTCTCTTCTTCGTCCGAGTCTGATTCCGCCTCGTCGTCGAACATCCAGCTCACGTACCAGCTCACAAAGTCCGCCTCGTACACGTTGCCGTCTTTGCTCAGCTTGGCCACGTATTTCCCGTGGTCCTCCTCGCTGTACGTCGTTCCGAGCGCCTTGAACAGTTTCGAGAACTCGGCGGCAGCGATACAGTCCGAACCTTCGCTGGCGACGGACCGGAACGCCTCTCTCGCAGCCTCGGCTTCTTCCTCGCGAGCCTCCTCGTCATCACTATCATCGGATTCATCGGATCCAACGGCGAAGTCGTTCTCGGTGCTCTTGCCGTATGCGTGTTTATCCTCCTCCTCCTTCTCTTTCTTCTCCTTCTTTGCCATCACAGCTTCACTTGACGATGCAGCAGGTGTGTTAGCATCGCTTGAAGGTGCTGCTTTGACTGCGGCTGTCAGCGTTGGCAGGGCTGTAAATGTCTGAGGACGCTTGATGAACGGGAGCTCGTCGTACACCGTCATATCGATGAACGCGAAGGTGACAAGCAGCCCCTCAGTCGTCACGCACTGGACGAGCGGTGCGGGGGCGTACGTCGACTCGTCTACTTCTACTGGACTGCTCGAGTTGAAATCGAGCGCCAAGCCCAGCGGGTAGGACTCCTCATCTTGCGCGTTCATTGGCAGGCGTGCCTGGTACTTCTCCGACGGCTTCCACACTTCCCACTCGCCGGTATCGGGATCCGAGACCAGCAACTCAATGTCCGCGCTTAGCGAGCACCCAATAAAGAACATCCGCCTACATCCACACAGGTATCAGACTCTGATTCCATTGCATCAACTTTTCCTTTTGCCCATCAGCAAGCAATAATGAAACGCACCACTCCGCAAGATACGTCGAGTAGTACTGGTGTGAGCGGTTCTCGACGTCGTAGAACGCGACTACCTCATCGAGCTCCAGCCACGCGTCGTTTTCATACAGGCACGCGAACGCGGTCGTCTCCTCCTGCTCTTCGTCGTACTTGCGGTACCCGGCAAGGATCAGGCTGTCCTCAACCCAGTTGAGGTGATGCACTACGCAGCGCACGTGCACGGGGTCAGTACTACCATCACCCCCACCCATCAGATAGCAAACGTCACAACAAGTTCTCTTGTTCACCTGCAAACGCTTCGTCGTTGCAACAACCCGGCGCCTCGATCGTCCGCGCTCGTTCTAGAGCCGGGTAACTGAACGCTTCGATCGTCGAATTGGTCAGCCCGACCGCCAGGGACTTACCCGACGGGCTCCAGCACACTACACAAACATCCAAAAACCCGAATGAATTAGTCGGCGCAATCCACTTTACATACTCGTTGGCTACCGCGCACGAACCTGAAGACGCCGGAGCGGACGCCGCCACCTTCGTCACCAGGGCGCCGTCGGCTGCGTACACGACCACTCGGCCGTCTGCTGTCAGCGCCGCCAGCTGCCGGCTCGGTGCTCCTGGCCGCCACGCGATTTCCTCGACCGTCACGTCCGCGATCATCTTGAGGGGTACAGGAGCATCCTGCATCCCGTCGCAATCAATCACCCAGTGAGTCCGTCCGTCTCTCGTTACAGTATGTCGTAACCTTGTTGTAACCCTCCGTATAACCAACTCACCGAGTGGTAGAGCTCTGCCACTTCGTACACCGCGAGCTGCGCGCCGAACGCGACCGCGAGCAGCAGCTCGTCGGATGAGAGCGCAAGCGCGCGCGCGGGCGCCGGCAGCGCCACGTCTCTGCGCGTTGGCAGCTCCGCGAGCGCCACGTGTGTGGCGTTCAGTCCGTGGTCGAGCGCCTCGCGCCGCCGCGCCACATAATCCGTGCCCGCAGCCTCCAGTTCGTCGTTCACCATCATCGTGAAGCCTTCGCGCGGATATACGTGTACACTCGAGCGTCAGTCAAGGCAACAGGCTTGAGAGAGCACACACGAGCAGTTCCTAATCACCGGCGGCAGACGCCACGAAGCTCGCGCCGAACGTGTTGCCGTGCGCCACGCAGTGGAACTTGGTGGCGGCACTGCTGCTGCTGACGCTCGCCGCGTCACCCGCGCGCAGGCGGCCGGCGTCCACCATGCGCACGTGCTCGGTCTCGCGCTCGGCCATGGTCGTGGAGCGTTCGAGCGAGCTTGTTGGAACTTAGTGGTAGCAATCGGGTGGCTTTTGCTTTTTTGTATTCGACTAAATGCGAGTGTATAAAAAATGCGGGTGTTTTGCCAAAGTACGATCGGACGCGCAGTGAAAGGTCAGATTTGCGAGCCAAAAACGATGGCAGCGCAGGCAAAGGAGGCGAAAGCGGTCGACGACCTCGGCGAGCCCGACGTCAAGGTTCGCGCGGTGCTTTTCCGTTGTCTTGTAAGAGCGGAGACCGCGGAGAAAAGCTGGAATGAGAGCATCGAGCGAGCGGTTCTTGCAGATCATTCTGCTGGGAGACTCGGCCGTGGGCAAATCGAAGCTCGTGGAGCGCTTCATGATGAACGAGTTCCAGCCGCGGCAGGTGCAGCCGTTGTAGAATCTATGAGCTGCTGGGGGGAAAAGGTGATTGACAGAACGAGAACACTGATGCTCGACGGACGGATGCATCAGTTGTCCACGTTCGCGCTCACGATGTTCCGGAAAGATGTCGAGCTGGAGGACGACGACGGCAAAAAAGTCGTCAAAGTCGGTGCGTGCGCCATGCTGTGCTACGACTTGTTTTGCTGCACCGAGTGAATGAAGGAGCACGTTTGCTTTGTGGCACCTCGGGTGTCGAGAGAGAGCAGATTTCTGGGACACCGCTGGCCAAGAGCGCTTCTCGAGCATGCACCCGTCCTACTATTATGGCGCGACCGCGTGCATCATGGCACGTTGTGCTTCTTCGAAGAGTGTTCGTGGACCCACGAGAGGCAATGATTGGAGGTGCTGAACGGTGCGTGGATTGTGCGGCGTAGGTGTTTGACGTCACGCGCAAGGTGACATACCAGAACCTCGCGAACTGGTACAAGGAGCTTCGCGAGTACTGCGAGAACATCCCGTGCTTTCTCGTCGCCAACAAAATTGACGTCGACATGGCGGTGAGTTCGGTGTAGCGTTGCAGTAGAACAAGCAACACATCAAGGCAACACAATCAGCCTCAACTCATGCGAATGTTCTTCCTCCAATCTGCTCGACCTCGACAGGTGACGAGCAAGAAGTTCAAGTTCGCCGAGACGCACAACCTCGCGTTCGAGTTTGTGTCGGCAGCCGACGGCACGAACGTCGTCAAAGTGTTCAAAGACGCTGTGCGAGCAGCGCTCAAGTTTAAGAAGGAGGGCGGCGACTTCATGGCGGACGTGCTGGATCTGCTCGGCGAATCAGAGTAACGAGAGGAAATAGGGTGAACGACCAAACCAACTCGCTAGGAGGTGAGGATGCAAGGAGAGTGAAGGAACACAGGGGGCTTGTCTCGAGAGGAATCCGTGAACCAAACGTCTCGATGACATTGATCTCGTACTCGATCAAAGCTGCACTCCACTCTTGCTACCACGAACAGCAGCACCAGGAGCAGATTCGACAACTGCATCTCGCGATGGTTGCGATGGCTTCTCTACATGTCTTCGTCCATCGGCGTGGATGACCCGTACGCAGATCCGACAAGCTGCGGAAGAGGAGTAGCGCCGCCGTTGCTCACTACCTGCATTGCAGACGCCGACGACGACGTCCCTGTCACAGCCAATGAGCACGAGTTCCCGGCATTCGCCTCCACGAGAATGGCTTCAGATAAATTCCGCGCCAGCAGCTTCTCCACGCGCTCTTTCAGTAGCTGGTTCGCGCGCGAGCGGTAGAAGCTCGCGCGGTCGAACGACCGGTCGAGCTGGTGCAGGTAGGCATGCAGTGAGTACAGGTGCTGGGATGCGTACACCGTCGGCTGCTCAACCAGCAGCTTCTCCGCCTCTCCCAGCAGCACCGCACGCAGCTGGCGGGGAGCAGCCGCCGAGCTCACAAGCAAATGGATGCGCCGCGCCGCCTCTCGCAGCACGAACCGGAGCTTCTTCCCCACATCCTCCTGCTGGTCGTTATCGTTCTCGTATTCGCCCTCGCGCAGCTGCTGGCGCAGCGACTCGCAGTCGTCGAGCACCAGGTACAGCTCGCGGTACCGCACAAGCCACTCGAGCAGCGGGGTCTGCGCCATCTCAGGATGCGTCTCGAGAAACTCGGTCGCTTCGTGCAGCGGCGCCAGCGACTGCTTCGCCTCGCACTCCTGCAGCACGGCCTCGCACACGCTATCCACGTCGTCAAAGTGTCCTCCGCGCAGCATCCACACGAGCGCCGCGCCGAAGAGCTTCTCGTCTCTACAGTGGCGCGCGCGCCGCGCCGCGATGGTGCGCTGCACACGGCTCAGTCCGCGCTTACCCTGGCAGTACGCAATCAGCCGATTCGCCTTGTTGTCCGTTGGTACTAGCTCGCGCTCGAGCGCTGACTGCGCAGCCACGAGCCCGAGACGCGGACAGCTCTCGTAGTATCCGAGCGCAAACTGCCACATGCCGCTGCTCGCGCCGATGTCCATGGCGTAGTTGAGCAGGAAGAACTCGCGCAGCGACACGTCGAGCTGGTCGAGCACGTCGTCTGCGATCGTGCCGCTCTTCACGAGCAAGTCGACCAAGTGTGCGGCCATCCACGTGAAACCGAGTGCCTGGATGTCCTGCAAGGCGCTCTGCACGTCGTACTGCAGGATCGCGAGAATGATGCACTCGAAGTTGCCCATCGCGCTCGCGTCCGCCGCGTTGTACGTGCGGAAGCAGCTCGCCATGAGGAACTCGAAGCGGTGCGCGACGCGCTTCGGCGCTTCGAGGAACAGCCGCGCCATCATTAGCTCGTACCAGGACGATGCCTGGCGGACGAGCGCATCATCCTCCGCGATGAGCACGCGCAGCAGCGTCGCGAGCCCCGCGTTCGCTTTGATGTTCGCGTCCGTGTTGAGCACGTACTGGCACTCATCGTGCCACTTCTCCCAGTGCTCGGCGGCGGCGGCATCGTGCCCAGCACTAGTCGCCTCACCCGGCATCGCGAGCAGCAGCCGCTGGAGCGTCTGGAAGGACGTGCGCATGGACGCGCTAGTGAGCGACGCCACGTCACGCGACGCGAGCGCGCGGTAGCTCGAATGCGCGGCAAGCAGACTCCACGCGCTGGCTCCACAGCCTGACATTGCGAGCGCGTGCACCGTGGACCAGTACGCCGGGTCCTGCTCGGGGTGGCTCGCGGTGCGCAGCGCGGCGCTGGCCGCTTCGAGTTGCTCCATGAGCGCGCCGGCGAAGTGCTCCTGCAGCCAGCGCGCCAGGTCGTACGCCAGGCGATGGTCGTCGCGCGCGCGGCGCTGCAGGAAGAGAAGCTCGCAGAGGTGCCAGATAGCCAGCGACACCTTGAGCAGGTCCACGAACTCTTCGTCGTCGTCCTCGTCCGGCTGTTGATGGTCCGTCTCAGCCTTGCGCTGCAGCTCCACGCGATCCTCGATCGCGAACACGCACGTGCGCAGCGCCTCGCGGTACTGGCGGCTGGCGCGCACGACGTCGCGCGGCGTCAGCTGCTGCTGTGTGGCCCCCGCGAGCCGCGCGAACACGTCGAAGGACGCGGCGACGAGCGTGCGCAGCTCGCGCGGCATCGTCTCGACGGCCGCGCCGCTCTCGCTGGTCGCGTCCGCGCGCCAGTGACGCGCACCGCGGCCCCACGCAGCTGCCGGTGACGACGCCGACGTGGCCGTCGGCAGCCGCTGGTGCTGCTTGAGGAGCGCGAACGCCGTGCTGCTGCTGCCTGCGTCGGCCATGCTGCGAATTACTTCGGTGAATCGGTTTGTTTGGCTGAATATGATTAATTGGCCGACACCTAAATTATAGCTTGATTTCAGTATGCCAATTTTCGTACTTTATCGAGTAAATACATTGGTATAGCCAATGAGACGGCCCTGTCGAAGCGGTACGACCAATCGAAGCCCTAGGGTTAGGTTAAATGAGTCAAGATCAGCAGCCGACACGTGGCCGACATGTCTTGTCGGCCAACCAGCAAAG
>JAASFZ010000386.1:0-18775 GCA_023334075.1 Globisporangium nunn | reverse complement strand
GAGCCATCGCCAATCATCATTCTGGTGTCATCATTATCCTCAAGCAAGAGCGTCGACACCGGCCAAGACCGGTCGCGCTCGACACAGCCCTTCACAGCTTCCGCACGTGGCGATACCCGCCGCGAGACTGCTTCCGTGGACATGCTGTCTGAAGCTGAGTTGCAAAATGGAATAGATCATGCGACGCTACAGCTGCCAACGCACTGATGGACTGTACGAGTATCGTCTTCGTCTCGAAGCTGGGCTGTTCGCTCGAAGTAAGTTGATGCGTGACCTCGATGGTGCACACCTTTCGGGACTTGTGGATTTTGTCCATTCGTTTTTGGATTGGATATGAATAAATCCTATCAAGTGCAGGAACATGAGCAACCTCGCTGCCAGCAGGAGTGACTTCAGCAGCATGAGCAGCAGCGACACCGGCACACGCGTGCTCCCGGCATCCGCCAACTGGTTTTGCTCCAAGGTTCTCTCGCTCTTCTCTCGCTCTGCACACGCACCTTGCCAAGCTCCTCATCGTACTCCCCCGTCCACCGCCCTGCGCAGGTCTGCGATTGGCTGCTCGTCGGCGACGGCGACAAACGCGATGTCCTGGTGGTGTTCGGCGCGAAAGACGGCGTCTTCGTCTACGTCTACGAGGTGCGGTGCACTGTCCTCCAAGTGTCCACATGGCCTCCCAAAGCGTCGTTTTGCTGGTCGCAGTGGTTTTTGAAGGCGGCATCTCGCGTTGCAGGTTTCGGAGGGCAGCACTGGTGGTGGTGGGCTTCGGTTCCGCGCGCACATGCGCCGCAGCCGCCGCGACCAGCGTGTGACGGCGCTGCGGCTTCTGACAGAGTGTAGCGGCGAGCGGCGCCTGCTCTGCGGCGGCGAGGAGGGCGGTGTGCAGCTTTGGGACGTCGCGACGTGCGCGCTCGTGGCACAGCAGCGCAAGCACAGCGGTGCGGAGGTCACGGCACTAGCGGCGGCGGACCCGGCGCTCGTGGTCGCGGGCGACCAGCGCGGCCGCATCAGCGTCTGGAAGCGTGACGAGTGCGTTGACTCGTGCCTCCAACTGAGCTAGTTAGCTAGCGAGTGTGTCGCGCGCGACTTGAAACAGACGCGAGCTGACGCGGCTCGGTGGGTGTCTTGTCCAAGCAGAGACAACGTGACAGTGTTCACGCCTGTAGCGGGCGACGCCGTGTTCGCGATGGATATGGCGCCGCACGACAAGGCGCTAGTCGCAGTCGGGTACCGCAGCGGCGTGCTCTGCCTCGTGGACACGCTGCGAGGGTCGATCCGGCACCGCCTCGCCGGCCACGACCAGGAGGTCCAATGCGTCACATGGCATCTCTCGGAGGCGTCGACAGAAGGTGCGCTGCTGGCGTCGTCGTCGCGAGATCGAAGTATTAAGGTGTGGCGCGTGCAGTCTGCGCCGTTGTCAGTATTGGGATCGGTGTCAGCACAAGATGAGACGTCACCGAGCTTGGAGAGAGTGCTGACGCTACCGAAAGCGAAGCAGGCGGCATCCTATAGCCAGTCGAAGCGGCTGTGGCTGCCGATCGCCTGGAGCTACGACGGCTGTGACCGCAAGCTTCGACTGTGGTCGGGCTCATTCGACGGTAACCTGTTCGCGTGGGAGTGGGAGGGAGATGGCGCGCGCTCGTGTGCGAGGCCCCAGACATGCAAGCCGATCGTCGTGAAGAACGGGCATAATCGACTTCTCTTCAATATCGTGTCGGCGCCACCTGCGATGCGCACGCAGCTCGACAAGTGTGCCACCGCGCCAACGCTACTGACGATCTCGATGGATCGCGAGCTTCGTGTGTGGAAAGAGGGAGCGACGAGCGCCGCGCTCGCGTGTCTTGACAGGCTGCCGGGACTCGGTGGCTACGTGTATGGAGTCGCCTACAGCTCGAGCCGAGAGGTTATCGCTGCCGGCGTGGGCGACCAGACGATCCGGCTGTGGAACGCGTCGCCTGCGAAGACGCCGGGGAAGAGCTTGTACCAGGCAGAGCTGCTCTGGAAGGGACTGCAGAGCAAGCTCACTTGTGTCGCGTGGAACCCTTTTGAGAGCTCGCTGCTCGCGTTCGGGATGGAAGACGGTCAGATCGGCGTCGTCGACGTCGAGTCGCGGAAGAGCGTTCGGTTCAAGACGTCGCATTCGAGTCAGGTGCAGAGTCTGCAGTGGCGAGCAAAACTGCAGCTTCAAAGAAATGAACTTCATGCCAGCACTGACGCAGCCAGTGGCGACACCTCGAGTAGTCCGTTCGTCCAGGCGATGTTGGCACTAGAGAGCGCACAAGCTGATGGTCAGAGTCTCGAAGATGCGCTGCGAGACCAGGAGAGGAGTGCAAATCGAGGCGCCACCGGCAACGAGTTGCAAATTGTGCTGTGGAGCCAAGACACGGCGAAGCGGATCTTGGAATCGGATCCGGACAAGCCCGAGACGCCGTCGAGACAGATCCAGCTCGCAACATGCTCGTGCTTCTCGTGGAATGCGCGTGGAGATCGCCTGGCGGTGGGACGAGACAACGGCGTGGTGGAGGTGCTTGCAGCTTCTGGTGGCTCGTCCGAGTCTGAAGATTTCGTGTCCGTGCATTCGTTCCACGAGCACGAGCAAGCGGTGGTGTGCGTGGCGTGGGCATCGTCACCTTCGGGTGCTGTTCTCGCGAGCGGAGGTCGCGATGGCCGGATTGTCGTCTTTAGCATCGGAGGAGAGACTCGGGATCGGGAGACTGATGGAGCGCCGAGCATTAGCTCCCCACCTACTCTCGATCGAGGTGTCCTGGGAGTGTTCACAGGTCACAGCAATGCGATCACGAGTCTTCGCTGGAACGCAAGCGACACTATCAGTGCAGACAGTGGCGGTACCGATAGGCGAATGCTAGCGTCCAGCTCCTTGGATGGGACAGTCCAGGTGTGGAGCGTGGCATCTCGAGCTCTGGTGAGCTGCTTTCGCCATCATGTCGGTCGTGTGTTCTCTGTCGACTGGATCAACTCGTTCGCGCTCGTCAGCGGTGGAGAGGACCAGACGATCCGCATCTGGGACTACCGCGAACAGGGCGAAGAGAAAGTGGTTCATTCTCAAGCAAGAACAGCGCGATCACACCCCAACGACAAGACGGCCTTGGCGTCTGTGAGCAACGCGAAGGATACTGATAGTCACGAGGAGCAGCCAAGCGCGAGCACGATGGCCAAGAAGCCGAGCAAGCCAAAGAAGAAGAAGGTGAACGTCGGCGTCTTCCGTGACGACGCGGCTCCAATGTCCCTGGAGAACAGCCTCGAGCAGTGCCGACAGCAACTCAGCGAACGCTTTGGTGATCACCAGTCGCGCACCGAAGGAGGAGATCAGCTGCCACTTCACGAGCTTTCACGTGACGATCACTTCGTTGCTGAGGAGCAAGCGTTTGCTGCTGCAAAGGACTGGGACCGTTTGGCGCAAGTGTACTTGATGCAGGGCAAGATCGGCGATGCGCTGCGAGTGGTGGCGAAAGAAGACGCGCTCAACGACTCGTGGCTCGCGCTCGCACCGATGGCCGGGATGGACGTCTGGCGTGAAATCACAAATGTGTACGCGCACCAGTTGGAGTCTCGCGGCGAGTGGAAGAACGCAGGTATGCATGCATGTTGTGCGTGGGAGCCGTCATGGTAGAAACACCCACTGACACGCAGTGTATGGTCGTATGTACTCAGCACTGCATTTCCTGAGTCTTGGGAAGGCGCGAGCCGCGATAAAGTGCTTCGTAAGCGGGAATGCATTCAAGGAAGCGCTAGCGCTGATCCACTCGCGACTCGGACCTCGAGATCCGTTGGTGCAGAAGACGCTGCTGGCATACGCGGCGCATCTTGAGAAGCAGCAGCGGCACGGGGAAGCCGCTCAGATGCTGTTAGAAGTTGGCACTGCGTCTGCAGCTTCACGCGCAGTGGTTGTGCTGGTGAAGACCGGCGAGCTAAGTGCGTTCGAAACCGCGCTGGACGTGCTGACGTCTCTCGAGCGTCAACGCTGCTCAGCTGTCGAGACACCCACGGCAGCCGGTGTCAACAGTGTTGCAGCAGCTGAAGCTGAAGACGAAAACTGGTCTGTTCCAAACTCGACCGTGTCTGAGATCATCAGCAAGGGACTGCGGTCAGGACGCTTCTCGCTAAGTGAGAGAGCGAGCGAGTTTATTGGTGCGGGAGCAGGCAGGTCGTCAACGTCAAAGAGCACCTCGACGCGACTCACTCGGTGCTTTCTTGGTATCCTGAGTGCATTGGCAAGTCACGGCTTCGCATCACGGACACGTTTCGACGAGGAAGATCACGGAGGCGAGAGTGCTGGAGCTGATCACGACGAGATTGTGACGTCTTGGCCCGAGGTCTTCCCAGCCGAGACGCAAGCGTTCCTGTCGTACTTGACGCAGAACCACAAGCGCGGCTACAGCGAGAGTCAAGTCTGGCTTGAGCTCGGAAGTCCGAGTTCAGCGAGACTGTCCTCGGATTCAACTGCACTTGCAACGCGTCTGCGAGCTCGAAGCAAGCGAGTGTGGGGCGCGATCTTCGCTGTTTGCCAAGCGAACGGGATCTGGGTCGGAGAAGCCTTCGAGGACGACGTGATGGCGGTACAGGAGCTGCTCATGGACAAGCAGTACTTCGTGAACCTGGTGCAGCCAGCGATCAGCACTGCCAAGACTTCTGGTGGCAGTGGAGCTGAATTTGATTCGTCGGATCACCGCCACCGATCACTGGCACTCGCGATGGACACCAGCCACTGTTTGCTGCAGTTCCTACTCGACATCATGTGCGGGTACCTGCTGAGCGGATTGGAGCGCATACGCGAGATGTTTGAGGCGTTCGCGCGATTCGAGGGCCGTGTGCGCGACGACGCTACTGGACTCGCAGATCCAAGTGACGCAGGTCGCGTGGGCGACCTGCAGCTGCTGCTGATGTCGCTGTTCTTCCCGAGCGGGTTTGTGGACCCGGAGTCGCCACCGCGCATCGGCGAGCTCGCTGTCGAAGCACAGGACACGAGCGTGCTCTGGCGCTCGCTGCTGCTCTTGCAGTGTCGCACACTCGTCAGTGTTGCAAGAGCACACCGAGACATCGACCACTCCTCTTCGCTGAAGCGTTTGCTCGAGGAGGAGCTGGCAGTGAACGTGGTCTCGAGCGAAGAATCAGCTTTGGAAAAAGCGATCGCTGCGCTGCGTGATGAAGTTCGCGTGGAGATCCAAGAAGTGCTGGCGTCTCGAAGCTGCAGCAACGCGAGATGCGAAAGCATCATTGCTGAGGCGGCCGCTGCGCAGGACATCTCCAGTGTTAACGATGAGGAGGTTCCGTCAGTCACTCAAAAAGACAGCGATAGCGAGATCACGAGCAACTCGTAGCAGCTCGATAGATAGGATTTGAGCAACTGATAATGATCAAGCGAAGAGTTGGAGGCTGGCAGCATGAATGCAGTCGGCACCGATTGATCACTTGGCTTCGTCGAGTCGCGTCGCACGTGCCTCAGTACTCAGTGATGAAGCGGCTCTTTGCCGGGACTGTGCAGCCCCGTGCCGGAGCCAGTAAGCGCGGCTTCGAGCTCCTCGAACGCCTGCTTCTGAAGGTGTTGCGTGTTGCGCAGGCGCTGGATGAGCTCGAGCTCGATGCGCTCCATCTCCTGCACCTCGGTCTCGCGTTGGCGAGTGAGCTCTTCCTCGGCACGGACCTTCTCTGTCGCGCGCTCCTTCGTGAGTTTCTCCACCTCCTGTCGGTGCAACAGCTTCTTGGCCCGGAGTGCCTCCTTCTGCATCGCGACCTCATCTTTCCGCCGGATCGCGTCCATGAGTTCCTCCTTCTTCTTCTTCTCTGCCATCTCCTTCCATTTCTGCTTCTCCTCCTTGAGCTGCAGCGCCTCGCTGCGCCGCGCCTCCGTGAGCTGCAGTCCGATCTCCTTCTTCTTCTGAACGCTGTCAATGCTCAGCACGAGCTCACGCTTGGCGGAGATCGACGCCTGCAACTCCATTTCAGCGAGTTGCGCCAGCTCGCGCAGCTCAGCCTGCGACCGATCGTTGCTCTCGCGCACGCGCAGAAGCTCGGCGGCACGTTTGCGGGTCTGCTCGATCTTTTTCCACGCCTTCTCTTCCTCGGCCTTGAGCAGCGCGATGCGGTTGCGCAGCAGCAGGGCGTCCTTCGAGGCTTCTTGGCGGCGCTACCAGGAGCAACCCAAGCGAAAGAAGTGAGCTCGTTTCGAGGACTCATTCGCATCAAACTTCGTGCAAAAGCGGGGAAGCGAGAGGTGCTCACGTACGTGCTTCGCTTCGATGAGCTTGCTGCAGCTCTTCGGCGCCTCTGTCATCTTCGTCACGTGTGTTGTATGGGAGCACTACTGTCGCTCGGGGTGAGGTCGCAAGTGAGAGAGCTGCACGCAAGGATGAGCTCGAGCGGCGGCGGCGCTCGCATAAGACCTCGACGTAAATAACACAAGTCCGTGATAGCGAGGTTGTCCGCTTCATTTGTCCACTATGATCCATTGATCTTGCGGATTTCGGACCTTGACACCACACCAGTGAAGCGCGAGCTGGTCTCGACCTCATTACATGACACCATCATGGCCTACAGTGTGATGAAGGGCGATGGAGTGTGGGCTGTGGGCGCGATCGACGACTCAAAAACATCGGCTGCCATCCACTCAACCAGTCAACTCGTACACCAACTTCTGTTGAACCCAAGCTCCTTTCCTGTATTCGCTCGCGGTCGCCCAGACTCGTCGGCGCCTTCTAGCCACCCTACATACACTGACAAATCGCCTCACGACGCGATCGCGAGCGGCTCCTCGCTGTCGACGACCTCTAAGCCGTTCGCGTCGATACTCGCGGCATACTTGCTGGCGAGCTCCAGGTCTGCCTTGAGCTGCTCCATGCCGGATGACAGCAACTCCCAGAGGTCCGGCGTCTGGCTCTGGCTGTCAGCCAGCCGGTCCTCCTCTGGCAGCTCCGTGAACTGCGACAGCTGCTGCGTTAGCCGGTGCGCGCGCGCCGCGAGCACGTTGTTCTCTGCCTGCAGCTCGGCGATGTGGAGGTGTAGCTCCTCCTCGGCGCTCGCCTCGCGGTAGCGGCTCTGCACGAACTTCTCGATCTCGCCCTGCAGCCCCTCGTTCGCGCGCATGAGTCGGTAGATCTCGTGCTGCGAGTCCTCCTGAATCTTCCGCGCGTACTCCTGGACCTGCGCTGTGCTCTCCTCGCAGCGCGCCGACAGGTCTTCGCAGAACTGCTTCGACTTCTCCAGCGCGGTCTCTAATTCTCTATTTGACTCCTCCAGTCCACGGCGCTGCTGCTCGGCTTGCTCGAGCTGCGTCTGGAGCTGCATGTGCTCCGTTTCGAGCGAGCGAACTCGGTTCGCCTCGTCGCTCTTCTCGCTCTCCGTCTGCTGGAGCAGCTGCTCCAACCGACCCAGTTCGCGCCGGTGCTGCTCGATTTCAGTGGCGAGTGCGCTCCTCGCGGCGGTGCTCTCGCTCTCCACCGCGCGGAGCTGCTCCAGCTCTGCTCGCAATTGGCTCAGCTCCGCCGCGAGCTGGTTCTTCTCTTCCTGGAATCGCGATGCAATCGCCTTCAGGTGTTGGATCTCGCCCTGTGCGTGCTGCTGGATCGTCGCGATTTCTGTGTCCTTCGCCTGCGCGACGCGCGACAGCTCGGTCTGGGCAGCCTTCAGGTTGTCCGCGAGAGACTGCGTCGCGTCAGACTTGAGCTCCGCCTCCTCCCGCGCGCGCTCGACATCCGCGCGCAGCGCGAGGTTCTTCTTCGTGAGCGATTCGAGCTGCGTCTGCAGCTTGCCCAGCTCCGCACCACTGGCAGCGAGCTGCTGCTCCAGATGCGTGACCTTCGCCCGCTCGGTCGTGAGCATCCCAGACAACTCGTCGATCTCCCGCCGAGCCTCCATGTGAGCAGACTCCGCACGCTGAGCACGCTGCGCGGCATCCTGGATGTGTTGCTCGGCTTCGTTTTGCTGCTGCGTGAACGATGCGCGCAGCGCATGCAGCTCCTGCTCGACTACAAGGCGCTCCGCCTTAGCGGCCGCGACCTCGCCCGACAGCTGCTCGCTGCTCTGCGTCGACTGCCGGAGACGAGCGCTCAGCTCCTGCTCGACGGAGCTCAGCTGCTGCACCTGGGCGTTCAGATCATAGATCTCGCGTCTCGCGCGCTCAAGGTCGCCCTGCACGCTCGCAGCACTTGCAGCCGAGCGCGTGGCATCCTCTGCAGCCTGCTGTAGCAAGTTGCACTCGCTGATCTTGGCGTCGAGCTCCTTGCGAAGCGCCTCCAAGTCAAGCGTCGCCTCCTCGAGCTTCGACTCAGCCTCGAACGCCGCGTCTTGCGAGAACTCCTGCAGGTTCTTCAGCTGGTGCGCCAGCGAAGCGTTGTCCGTCTTCTGCGCGTCGCACTGCACGCGCAGACTCTCCGCCTGCGACCGCGCCTCGCTCGCCGACGCTTCCACTGAAGCCAGCTGCTGCTGCAAGCGCTCAATCTCGGACACCAGCTCTGCCATCCGCTGTGCGCCAGCGCCCTCCTGCTCGCTCGCGCGAGCCTGCAGCACGTCCCGCTCCCTCGTTACAGTCGTGTACAACTCTTGCAGCGTCTTCAGCTCGCTGACTACCTTCTCGTGGACCGCGCGCTGTGCCTCCAGCTCGCCCTCGGCAGTGCGGAACTGTTCGGCGTAGTACGCCGCTTCCGAGTACGCGGCCCGGGCTGCTTCGAGTTCTTGCTGCAGCGTTTCCTTCTCGCCCGTGAGCGTCGAGATGATGTCCTCCAAGCTGCTCTGCGCGCGGGAGCTCTCGGCGAACAGAGCGCTCGCCGACTGCGCGTCGCCAACCTGCTTCGACAGCGCCTCATTCGCTGTGCGGAGCTCCTGCTCCGATCGCTGCAGCGTCTCCGCGAGGCGCGACGCGTCCGCATGGGCGGCACGAACATTCTCAAGCTCGGCGATAAGCTCGCCGTACTCGCTGCGCAGCTTCGTCAGCTGCTGGACCGACGCGTCGCTCGCGAGCGACGCGCTTGTCTCCAGCTGCTCGATCTCGCGCGCCATCGCCTGACTGGAGCTTCGCAGTCCAAGCACCTCCTGGTTCAAGGTCTCCAGCTCCTGTGTGAGCTGATAGATCTGCTGCTGCGCACCGGTGTTCGCACTCGCCAGGTCGGTGTTCGCGTACTGGAGCTGTGTGAACTGCACCTGCAGCTCTCCATAGTGTGCCTCAGCAGTCTGAAGAGCGCGCTGCTTCTCCATCAGCTGCTTCTCCAGCTCCTTTGTCTTCTTCTCCTCCATCTCGCGCGCACTGCTGCTCGCCTTGTCGGCAGACAGCTGCTTGAACTGCTCCTCGAGCCACATATTCCGGTTGTTCAGGTGCAGGTTCAGATCCATCGCCTCCGACAGCTCGCGCTGAGCCGCCGCCACCTGGTCCGTCAGGATACGTATCGCGCCGCCCTTCCAAGGTTGCCTAAGTCGTTTTTACATCGAAAAAAACACACACAATTTCGTAAGCACCAAATAATGCGTCGGAACAGACCAATGCGGACAGGAAAACATACTGCTCCACTGGCGTCACGGGAGCCGCCTCCACGTTGCGGGCTTCAGCTTGCAGCTTGAGCACCTCCTGGCTCTTCTCATTCAGCTGCTCTTGCAGCACCTGCAGCTGGTACTCGAGCTCGTGCACCTTCTCCAGCAGCGCGGACTGGCCCGAGAGCGCGGTCTCCCGCATCTCGGCGTCGCGAAGCATCGTCTCCGCGGACGTCAGCGCGATCTGCTGCTTGAGGTCCTCATTCACATTCCACAGCTGCGCACAGTCGGACTTGAAGTCCTCGACCTCGTGAGTCAGGCTCCTGATCATAGCCTCTGACTCGCTCGCCTGCTTCTCCAGCTCCGCGATGCGGTTGTGCAGCTCGCACTGAGCGGCATCGTGCTTGCGAACGAGATCCGCTTGTGCCTCGCTGAGCTCGCGGTCCTTCGCGCGGAGCGCCTCGCTAAGCTCCAGCCGCGCAGCCTCCAGCTCCTCATTCACCCGCGCAATCTTTTCCTGATTCTGCTGCGTGGCGAGCTGCTGATCCGTGTGCAGCTTCTCGATTTCCTGCTCCTTCCGCTGCACCGACGCCTCCATGTCTGCACGCAGCTGCGCGAGCGCAGCGTCCTTCGCGTCGAGCTGCGCCGTGTACCTGGCAGCCGCGTCGGCGTCCGCGACCTTGACGGCGTCCGCAGCGCGCTGCTCGAGCTCGTCGCGCTCGCACTCGACCTCGTGCAGCTCGGCGTGGAACTGTTCGCGCAGCTGCTGCATCTCCTGCTGCTTGGCGTCCAGCGCCGCGCGCGCCTCAGCGAGCGCCGCGCGCGCCTCAGCGAGCGCCGCGTCCTTCTCCCCGATCTCCTTCTCGAGCTGAACCTTGACGCTCGTGAGCGCGTCGCGCATGTCCGTGGCGTCCTGCAGCTGCTCCAGAAGCATCGGCTCGGTCGTGTACTCGAGCTTGTACTGCAGCTGCACGTTCTGGTCCTTCAGGTCCTCCAGCTCGCGCTCGAGCGCGCGGATACGCTGCGTCAGGCGCTCGCGGTCCTTCTCCATCTGTACGTATGTACAATAGCCACCCACTGGTGAGTGCGCCGCCCAATGCATTCGCTCATTCCCCTCTATTCCGATGCATCACGCGCACGCACGCACCCCGTCGACCAGCGTCTTCTTCTCGAACTCGTGCTCGCCGACCTTCATCATGAGCTGATTCATGCGGCGTAGCAGCATGGCCATGGGCGTCTCGTCGTCATCCCGGCCACCGACACTCGCGGTAGTGCGCGAGCCGCGGCGCGAGGCGGACGGTGGCGGCGACGCGGCCACGGACGACGACTCGGACTCGCGCGCCGCCGGCTCCGAGAGGCGCCCGCCGGCCGGCGACAGCGGCGGCGAGAGCGTTGCGGCCGTGGACGCCGTCGAGAGCCGCGCCGCCTTACTGACCGGAAGTGCCTGCGACTGCTCCTGCTGTTGATGCTGCTGCTGGTTCTCCGGCTCGTCGTCAGTGGGCGTCGGCGCCGGCGCGTCGTGCTCGCCGAAGAGCACGGTCCACATCTTCCCGAGTGTACGTTTCCGTGCAAAGAGAGGGGGATCTGGGGAGGACGTCTGCGACTTGTGAGGCGAGGGCAGGGCGGGCGGGCGGGCGGGCAAGTGAGAGCTTTACGTGCTGGCAAATGGGCGAATGCAGGGGAGGGTGTAATGGCGGATTAATCTCTCCATAGAAGAACACGGGGCTGGCGGAACCCCGATAGAAGAGCAGAGCTGGCTTTCACTGCATTTGGTGCGCGCTGAATCCACATTCGTGCGGGACGAACTGACTGCTTTGGTACGTTATCGTATGAGGAGAACACGCACATACGCGCATTGTGTGTGTGAAGGTAGGCGTCGAGTATGATCGAGGTAGCCTCTCTTACAGGCATACAGATCGCTCGCTCAGAAGTCGTTTGCTAGTACGGCAGATTTCGCTGCATGGAATTTCCTGCAAGCCTTCACGGTGTGGCCCACACCACACACGATCTGACTTTTTGTGTGTGGTCCACGTGCAGCTATGTTGTGGACCACACATTCTTGGCACGTTACTTGGTTTGTTTCGTACCACATTTTGTACCATCACGGTACGCGCCGCTTCTGCGTCCCAGAGCCAACCAAACCTGCTCACAGCTTGAAAAGCTACAGCGAGAGAGCGAGTGAGCGAGCTCATTGCGTTCGTTGCAGCCAAGAAGCAGCGCAGGAAGCCGAGAGGAAGCCGCCTTTCACGTTTCAACCTTCTCGTCGTCGTCGCCGTCCGCCGCCGCCGCCGCAGCAGCAGTAGCAGCAGCCATGGTCGTGTACAACTTTAAGAAGATCCAGACCGTGCCCTCGGCGTCGGACTTCATCGACATCGTGCTCACGCGCACGCAGCGCAAGACGCCGACGGTGATCCACCCGACGTACGCCATCTCGCGCATCCGCGCGTTCTACATGCGCAAGGTCAAGTTCACGCAGCAGACGTGCCAGGAGAAGCTCAGCCAGATCATCGACGACTTCCCGCGCCTCGATGACCTCCACCCCTTCTACGCCGACCTCATCAACATCCTGTACGACCGCGACCACTACAAGCTCGCGCTCGGTCAGGTCAACACTGCGCGCGCACTTATTGACAACATCGCCAAGGACTACGTGCGCATGATCAAGTACGGCGACTCGCTGTACCGCTGCAAGCAGCTCAAGCGCGCCGCGCTTGGTCGCATGTGCACGCTGCTCAAGAAGCAGAAGGCGTCGCTTGAGTACCTCGAGGAGGTGCGCAAGCACCTCTCCCGCCTGCCGTCGATCGACCCGAACACACGCACGCTGCTCGTCACGGGTTTCCCGAACGTCGGCAAATCGAGCTTCATGAACAAGGTCACGCGTGCCGACGTTGAGGTGCAGCCGTACGCATTCACGACCAAGGCACTGTACGTGGGCCACCTGGACTACAAGTACCTGCGCTGGCAGGTAATTGACACGCCCGGTATCCTCGACCACGCGCTCGAGGACCGCAACACGATCGAGATGCAGGCGGTGACGGCGCTCGCGCACTTGCAGGCGTCGATCCTGTTCTTCATGGACATCTCGGAGCAGTGCGGCTTCACGATTGAGCAGCAGCTGAGCCTCTTCCAGAACATCCGTCCGCTCTTTGCCAACAAGCCGCTTGTGCTCGTGTGCAACAAGATCGACCAGACGCGCTTCGAGGAGCTCTCGGAGCACCACCAGGGACTCATCAACGGAGCTGTGACGGAGACCAAGGCCAAGATGTTCACCATGTCAAACCACTCGGAGGAGAACGTGTCGGACGTCAAGAACTACGCGTGCGACCAGCTGCTGGCGCACCGCGTGAACTCCAAGGTGAAGGGCAACAAGGTGGCGGACGTGCTGAACCGTCTGAGCGTGGCGGTGCCCGTGGCGCGCGACGGTGTGAAGCGCGACGTGACGATCCCGGCGAGCGTGCTAGAGGCGCGTGAGGCGGGCTATGTGCCGCCGCCGCGTGTGCTGCAGAAGGACAAGATGAACGCGAACGGCGGTGCTGGCGTGTATTCGTTCGACTTCCGGGAACACTACAAGGGCATGCTCAGGAACGACGAATGGGCCATGGATGCGGTGCCGGAGATCTGGAACGGCAAGAACATTGCGGACTTCATTGACCCGGACATCCTTAAGCGTCTTGAGGAGCTCGAGAAGGAGGAGGATGAGGCCATGGCGAACGCGCCGATGGACATGGAGGGCGACGATGACGACGTGAGCGACCTGGACGACGAACAGAAAGACAAGCTCGCGCGCATTCGCAAGAAGAAGGCGATCATGGTCGCGGACCACCGCATGAACAAGAACAAGAACCGCTCGGTGCTGCCGCGCAAGGCGCTCGCGAAGCAGCGCTCGCTCGCGGACACGAAGAAGGAGCTCGAGAGTCTCGGTGTGGACACGAGTCACATGAACCACGCGGCCGCCGTGGCGGCGAAGCGCCGCGCGGGCGAGGAGTCCCGCGGCCGCAAGCGCGACCGCGACGAGATGGGCGACGTGGACATGGAGGATGTGGACGAGAGCGACTTCCGCGCGCGCGCGCGATCCAAGTCGGCGGCACGCTCCAAGTCGCGCAACCGTTCGGCGTCGCTGATCACGCCGCGCAACGAGGCGGGTTTCCCGAACGAGAAGGCGCAGGAGGCTGTGCGGCGCGCGACGAAGCTGGCGCAGCGCCCGCTCAACAAGAAGGCGCGCGCAAGCGAGTCGGACCGCAAGCCGCTCGTGAAGCTCGCCAAGTGGCAGAACTCGGGCAAGCGCGGCAACGGTTCCACGTACTCGCGCTAAGCTGCAGGATAGAAAGTGAGAGAGAGAGAGAGAGGACGGGCTCACGCGAGCTCTTCTTCTTCAGCTTCCCTTCATTTGCATTATACTCTAATAATCACGCGTTCGATCTCTGGGAGGCAGCAGTGTCGATCTGTGTGTGTGATGAGTAAGCTTCGGCGAGCGCATGTGCTCATGTTCAGGATGTCTTCAACGTCGTTGTGGCACCTCGCACTGTGCGCTTCGGGCAATAGAGCAGCCGGATGCGCGCGTAGAGTAGACGCTCGTGGCCCGTGTACTCCTCGAGCAGACGGTCGACGAGCGGCACGAATTGTTTGTCGTGCAGCGCGAAGAACCTCTTGAGATTACGGCTGTGACGCTCGAACATGCTCAGCGCCGACGCCGGCGGGAAGAGCACGTAGCGCAACAGCAGCGCGAACGACAGCAGCGCGCCAAACTCGAGCGTCCTCGCCTGAGGGCTGTTGTGCTCCCAGTAATGCAACATAGCGAGTGGCAATCCGCGCGGCGGTGCCAGCAGCGGAGGCGCGTCCACCACAGCGCGCGCGAAGTGCAGCAGCGCGTGGAGCGAAGCGGCTGCAGCGAAAGCTCTTTGTTAATCACCTTGGTAAGAGAGAGAGAGAGAGAGAGAGAGAGAAAGAACGAGAGCGCACGAGAGCTGGCAGGGCGCGAGACGCACCGAGCACCACATGTTTCGAGGAGACTCCGCAGAGTGCGGCGAGCGTCAGCGCGAACGCGAGCCACATCCGCAGAAACCGGACGTCGCGGGCTAGTACGTCGCTGCTGCTGCTGCTGAGGTCGTCGCCACGCAGCGCCAGCGGCGCGCAGTAGAGCAGCAGCGCGCCGACGCCGAGCGCTGTCTTGAGCGCCGCGCGCCAGGTCATGGTCCTTCAAGAGTCACTTTTGTGTGGTGGACATGAGTTTTGTATCTTCACACTCTTGCTGATCGGAAAATCCTCAGCCTCCACGCCGTTTATCAGTGCGTGATGATTCGGAAGCAATATGCCCGCAAGAAGTATACGGCCGGACATAATGACGCAAACATTCGGATCTCTGCGAGTTTGTAGTGTACAATTTAATATCCTGGGAGCAAAATGCTCGGAGCTGGCGCGTGTGGGACCCGCCGCGCCTGCCGCCTCCGCTGAGAGAGAAGCCGCCCGCCCTCTCGCGCGTTTTTCCGCGCGAGACGAGCACTCGGCGCCAACTGCCGCTTGCTTGCAGCTCATTCGCTCAGTCGGCAACAGCTCATTCGAGCGCCTATCTAGCCGTCATGTCAGCGAGCATGACCATCGGCGGCAGCAACAACCCGCCGGCGCCGAGCTGGACGCTCACGGTGCAGCGACGGGACCGAAAGACATGGACGACGGTGCGTGAGCGCGTGGACGCCGACGCGGCGGCGCTGCGCCTCACGTCCGTGGAGCTCGAGGAGATCCTCAAGCAGCTGCACGCGGTGGGGCTGCCGAACGCGCGGATCCGGGGCGAGGTGCGTGCGCTATCTGTGCTACCAGCAGTTTGCACGAAGGTGAGACGGGCGGACTCATCTATGTTTCTGACGCGATGAGCAGGAAATCGCCGGGATGCTCGCGGCGCTCGTGCGGATCCTCCCACTGAGCTCCGGGTTGCTCTGCTCGGAGTTCACGCGCCTCGTGCACAAGTGCTGCATGAAGGAGAAGGTGCTCTTTTCGGCCGAGCAGCTGCAGCTCGTGACGTCCTTTTTCCTCGGCTTCCTCAAGATTTGTCCCAGCTGGTACACGGCGGGCGCCATCCGCGCGCTCGGGCTCGTGCTGCATGACAATGCTGATCGCGCGACGCACGACCTGGAGCAGCTCGTCGGCGTGCTGCTCAAGCATCTCGACCCCGCGGGCGTCGACATCGAGGCGCGCTACGCGGCGACCAGCTGCGTGTCCAACATCTGCGCGCACGCGGCGAAGAGCCCGGAGGTGTTCCAGTACTTCTCGGTTCTGCTGCGCATGGTCGTGGAGAACTTCCGGCAGCAAGCGCAGAGCCTCACGAAGGGCCAGGACGACCGCATCCTCGTCAAGGCGTGCACGTGCAGCGTCAAGTGCGTCTACACGATTATCAACTCGAGCCACGATCCCCTCGCAGATCGCATCGAAGCCATCTTGCCGAGCCTGCTGAGCTCCATGCGGCAAGTGGTCGGTTACGGGCTCGTGCTTCAACACGAGCGAGACGACTTCGTGTTCACATATCGCCCGGAGATCTCGCCGTCCGACTCGGACTCGTCGACGTGCGGATCGGATGGCGGCGGAGCTGGCGGCCGGCAGATCGGCGAGTGAGTTGAGCGCTTCGTGATTGTTATTAGGCGACTTGTGTCGGTTAAGCGGATTGACTTATTACCCGCATGACACTACGGCAGAGGGCTGCTGGCGCGTCTGCGCATCACGGTGCTGCACACGCTGGAGGCGATTGCGCAGCATTTCCCAAAAGCGGTCACGTCGTCTGTCGGGCTGTACCTTCCGGAGCAAACCACACCGTTCATGACGCTGTTCAACAATGCGCCGTCGGTACTGACGCTTCTGATCGCAGACCCGTGCGAAAAAGTGCGTGTCGTGGCGGCCAAGTTCCTCGACGCGTTTTGGGAGAAGATCCCGCTCAAGCAGTACTTTCGCCACGCCTCGAGCGTCGTGGCACCTTCGACGTCGTTCGCGTCGATGCCCAAGCGCATTTCGCTCATGCTTTTTCAGGTGCACGTCACACTAGTGTACTGCATCCAGAACGAGAAGGACGGCACGCCGCTTGCCCAAATGCTCAAGGTGAGTTTGACTGATGGTGCTGCTGGCTACACTTGATGAGTGTATGCTAATGATGATTGACGCATCATGTAGACCGCTGCATCGGTGATTCAACACTGTCCGTACGCAAATGTTGCCGTGCTGCTTGACAAAAACGATGTGAAGCCTCGCCTCGGTGACATCCTGAAAGCGCTTGCTTCAAGTCTGTATGCTGCGGCATCCTCTTCAGGTACGCTTGCTTGATCAGAACGGCACCGGATTCGAAGGACTGGCGGCATCGTGTAACGAAGTTTTTGCCTGCAGATCACAGCGTGCGGATGGCAAGTCTCTCGTGTTTCTCGGCGCTGCTGAACATCCAGGAGGCGATCCCCGCGGTCCTGGAGTGGATGGTGTGCGCAAACAACGCGAAGAGCTTCATCGAGGTGGCTCATGTTACGATCTTGTGCGGCACGGTCACTCTGAGCAAGAGATCGTTTGTCGAGGAGCTGCTGGCGATTGCATCGCGACCAGACGATGCGTCCAGGACGCTGCTGCGCCTCGAAGCGATGTCGTTGCTGTCCAAAATCGCGAAGAACTACTCGTCAGCGCTAAGGTACGATTGCTGATGCGTTTCTCGGTCGTGGTTTACGCACCACTGACGTGGGATTTCGTTTCTTTCCTACTACCTGCGCAGTGCGAACTGGAGACGCCTCGCAGACTTTATGCTGTCTGCGTTTCAAGACGCAGATCCGAACGTCCGCCTCCAAGCCGTCAAGATCCTGGAGAACTACATCAAAGGCGAGAGCGCGAGTCGAGTGGAGAGTCTCCCTTCTCCAAGCGGCTCGATCGCCTCGTCTCCGACAGAGAGTTTGGTCACGTCGCCTGGTACCAGCCCCGGTCGCGTATCAACAAGCCGCTGGCTGTACACTGCGCAGGTGAGCCGTCAGTTTGTTCCTGTTTGACAGTAGCTGGCACTTCACACTGACGCTGTGGTCTTACACTTGTATGAAGCACATAAGCGCGCTCTCTCGGAAAGAGTGTCTGGACTTCATGGCAACCCATCTCGTGCGCGCGTTCCGAGACACTTCGCACCACGTCCGAGCAAGTGTGTGCGCATGCTTTACGCTGCTTCGACCGACCGACTGGGCTCAGTTGCGCGAGAAACAGAGTCGATTGCCTGCGCTGGCAAGAGCGGGCGCGTCGAGTCACTCGCTCGACATGTACACGAACATTTTCCTCCAGACGCCGAGAGACACCTCTCCGGTCGTTCGTGCTGCTGGCTTCCGGCTGCTTGGGTCGCTGTGCTTGGCGCCAGTGTTTAAGACACGCGAGTTTGCGTCTGCTGTTGTGTCACTGGCCCTGGAGTCGCTTGGAGACTCGACACTAAACGTGCGCGTGCGAGGAGCATGGGCACTCGGCAATGTGTGTACGACGCAAGGCCCCGAAGCGTTCGGCGGCGGCGGTAGTGAGACGCCACTCATTAGCCATGAGAGTGGACACCTGCTGCTTTACGAGCTCCTGCCAGCCTACCAGATGCGCCACATCGTGGAGAAGATGCTCGTGTGTATCAACGACAACGATAAGGTGGCGTCGAGTGTGGCACGGACGCTCGGGCTGGTGTGCCGGTGGGTCTGCTTCGAGCCGTTCGTCCGGACGATACTGGCGAAGGAGCGAAGCGTGCTCGACGATCTGCTTGGACAGACGATGAAGGTGCTGGCGATGAAGATCAACGCGGGTTCGCCGAAGGTGCGCTGGAACGCGTGCCACGCGATCGCGAAGGTGTTGCTGTGTCCCGGTTTGCCGCTCGCCTCGGTGACGTGGGCGCCAGCGGTGTTCCAAGCTCTCGTCAGCGCGATCTCGCAGCAGGAGAACTTTAAGGTGCGCATCAGTGCAGCGAGTGCACTGCGCGTGTCTGGCTACCGAAGCGGATACGGAGCGTTCTTCAAGACTGCGCTGCGTGCGACGACTGACGCGCTCGAAACCGCGTCCGACCTGAAAGACGTGACCGAGTTCAAGTACAAGGAGCAGCTGGAGACGCAACTATCGTTCACACTAGTCCATCTGATCCAGGTCGCGACAGAGGAGGACGACGCACTGATCTGGGAGGTGCTCCGCGAGAAGCCACCGGGCTTTCTCTACGACTGGCTGTTCCACAACCTGCACCGCATGTGTTCTGCGATCGAGAGAGAAAGCGAGCCGGGGGGAAGCAGCAGTAACAACTATGGGTTGGAGGACGCGCACACAGAAGATAGCGGCGGAGCTG